>CAUYRH010075699.1:0-20703 GCA_963574655.1 Perodicticus potto | reverse complement strand
GGGTTCGAATCCAGCCCAGGCCTGCCAACCAACAATGACAGCTGCAACCAAAAAATGGCCGGGCGTTGTGGCGGGCGCCTGTAGTCCCAGCTACTTGGGAGGCAGAGGCAGGAGACTCGCTCGAGCCCAGGAATTGGAGGTTGCTGTGAGCTGTGATGCCACTGCACTCTATCCAGGGTGACAGCTTGAGGCTCTGTCTCAAAAAAAAAAAAAAAAGAAAGAAAATGCAGGTCCAGTGTTTTCAGAGGCTCTAATTTTTCATAGGAAGCTGGAAAACCAGATATTATTATGAAATATTGGCAACTGTCAAAACTTCAAAACCACACTGCAAGACAGAAACCAAAAAATGTCTATGGACCAGTTTCACACTGCCAGATTGAAACCTCTGCTTCAGAGGAGTCATCTTACGCTGTGGGTTTCATTCCTCTGCGCCATTAGGGACAATGACAAGGAACCAAACCAGTTTCTAGTGACAGGTTACATGAATGTTGCTGGGTTAAACTTCAGTAGTCAGTAAAACATCAAGTGGCCAGTCATAGTCAGTCTGGTTGTTTACTTTATGAAATAAATTGTTTACATATGTTTAAGCCACATATTAGTGTTTATGACCAGTTAGAATTGATTAGTATTTTGAGGTGAAATGTAAAATTTTGCAGTCTCATATGTTAGCAGTCCTGTCACCCTTATCTAATGCACACAATGCTCTGACATAGCATTATCACTTGCTAAAAATATGTACTTTATCTTGTTTTACAGCTGTACACATTACACAGCATCTGCATCCAAAAAGCATTACTCAAGTTCCTCTTAATACTTCTAGGAATAAATAGACTGTCCCGAAATACATCCAAAGTCTTAACCTTAGTTCTTTCCTGAGAAACCAAGGGGAGTCATGGTTCTAAAAGCATGAACTGATTGATATAAAACTGAATCCTAAATCTAAAATGCAGTTGTGAGTTATTGATGAACTTCTATTATATTAGTATCAGAAAATAATAGATAAATATGTGGAGAATTTTGGGAGAACTGTGGCATTTGTCCATTCATACAGAAAAATACACAAATAATAAAAATACACAAACTCAGTGAATTTTCACAAAGTAGACATGCATGTGTAACTAACACACAAATTAAGAAATAAAACATTTATCTTTATAAAACTAATGATGGATGCTTGGCTTTCCATTTGGGAACTATTACATTTAGTGCCACCATGAATATTCTTGCACACATTTGGGGGGCATTCTTTTGTTGGTTTTTGTGAACTTAGTACAAAACTTTATTAGTTATATACCTACGAATAGAATAGCAGCTGGGTCATGGGGTGTACATATGTTTAGCTTTAATAGTTTTCCAATGTATTTGAATCAATTCTGATTCCACTAGCAGCATATGAGTTCCAGTTATTGCACATCTTAACCAGCAC
This sequence comes from Perodicticus potto, assembly GCA_963574655.1. Classification (NCBI taxonomy): domain Eukaryota; kingdom Metazoa; phylum Chordata; class Mammalia; order Primates; family Lorisidae; genus Perodicticus; species Perodicticus potto. The sequence goes on along the minus strand of CAUYRH010075699.1, from coordinate 19,277 downwards.
TTGATCATGGCTTTTTCATTTTAGTCATTCTAACATGGTTTAAATTTACATTTCCTGGTGATTATTGAGATTATTTACCTTTTTATTTGCTTATTGGTCATTTGGATATTTTTCTTGCAAGGTACATCAGGTATTTTGCTCTGAGTTTGTAAATTTTTTTCTTAAAGTTTCTTTTAAAAACAAATGGTTTGGGCTGGGCGTGGTGGCTAGCACTGTGGGAGACTGAGGCAGGTGGATTGTCCTGAGCTCACAGGTTCAAGACTACCCCAAGCAAGAGCAAGACCCCATTTCTAAAAAAAATAGCCTTGGGTTGTGGTGGGTACCTGTAGTCCCAGCTACTTGGGAGGCTGAGGCAAGAAAATTACTTAAGCCCAGGAGTTGGAGGTTGCTGTGAGCTGTGATGCCACGGCACTCTACTCAGAGTGACAGTTGGAAGGCTCTGTCTCAAGGAAAAAAAAAAAAAGACATGATAAATCCTAGTACACAGAAAAAGTCCAACTAGAGGGATCTAAGTTAATGGGATTTAAGAAGGAGCTGAACATGGCTTGATTTGTCAATGATTTTCTTCTATATTTGAGGCATCCTAATTATGAAAATTTGGCTACAAAATTATTAAATATACTCTATTTTCATTAGAACTTCTCTGGATTGTGCCTACACTTTGTAATATGATGACAGTTTCTGCTCTGGTGGCCAGGTGGCATTTAAGTTCAGAACGTGCTCTATAGAAGACCATCAGACTTGACTGATCTATCCTCCAGGGGTTATTCTTGTTCTAGTTCAGCACTCTGCACTACAGCGACTGTCTCTGAGTCCTTCCTAAAAGCCAGTATCCTGGTCTCTGATTGGAAATCTCCAAGTGTATTTTTTCTAAAGCTAATTAGTTAGGCTAATTTAGAAGTATATCCCTTTAGGCACTTAAAAGCAATATTACCCAAATTAAATAAAGCAAATTCCAAGATATTCTACTTTGTGGAGTTGTATAACCTCTAATGTACAAACAAAATCATGGTAATCATGGCTCGGCCTGTGGCTTAATGGGCTAAAGTGCCAGACAGGTACACATGAGCTGGCGGGTTCGAATCCAGCCCGGGCCCACCAAACAACAATGACGGCTGCAACCAAAAAATGGCCGGGCATTGTGGCGGGCACCTGTAGTCCTAGCTGCTTGGGAGGCGGAGGCAGGAGACTCACTTGAGCCTAGGAATTGGAAGTTGCTGTGAGCTGTGATGCTATGGCACTCTATCCAGGGTGACAGGTTGAGGCTCTGTCTCAAAAAAAAAAAAAAATTCATGATAATCATGCCTCCTATAAACCAGAGGCAATGTGTCAGGTAAATCATTATATCCTGAAGTCTGTAGTCTCGATAAATAGTACCTTATATTGAAATGGCTGTATTTTCCTTATCTAAGTTGAATAGACTGCATAAAATAATGGTACTAAATATTAAAGAAGGTACAGTCTTTTAATATCTTCATAGAGATTATTGTTGGTGAAATCAGTCCCGTTCTAGGTTTGGAAGTTGTCTTGAATTGCTTATACTGAAGCAATACTTTGCTAGTTGAACATCACCTTCCAGTTTCATAAAGTATTTCCCCAAATGTGGTTTTCTCCTTCATTGAGACCAGTTGAAAGTTCTTCTACAGATTATAGGTTTGGCAATCTCCAGAACAGAAAATAGACATTCTTCTCTGGAGGCTTTTCTATGTGTGACCAAAGTAGCATCACATAATAGATGCCCTTAATAACTGGAGAATAGGAAAGCGTTGAGCATTAGCGTACCATGCTAAAGAGAATTCTCTGACATGTTGTTTGCCACCCAGTGTGAAGTACTAGTTTTAATAACTAATCAAATAATTGTCTAGGATAAATTATTTCATGCTAGTCCCCCCAAAATAATGATTCAGAATAACCTAATCATTAGGTTTTCTTCAGAAATACTAGAAGCATAAATGTAAGCATCTCAGTTCTCTCTCCTTCAAAGAGTAATATGGGCAACCCAAATAAACTGACCTTAGATAAAATTTTTCAGTGTTGCCACTAATTAAGAAAATAAAATCGTTTATCATTTCCTTTTCTGGAAACAAAGAAATGGAGCTATAGTTCTTCAAACTGTGTAAATGGTCAAATTACTTTTTTGTTTTTTTAAACAGTCTTGTTTCCTGAGCTGAGAACTCATTACCAGACTTACCCTGCAGTATGTTTTGTCTGCTAAATTAAAGCAAATCAAAACAAAATAACAGCAATAAAAAAGCCCACCATAACCTGCATTTAGGTTTTTAGCAGTAAGGACCTACCTGTGACAGATGCTTAGCCATTGTCGTGTGAACAGCTTTGTTGTAATAAACATAAACAAGAGTTGCAGTGGGGGAGCTCTGGGAACTGATTGATCACACTTTGAGAAGCATCATTATGCCTTAAGCAGCAGGACTGTTTAGGGAGTGTCTGTTCAGGAGATAGGAAAGCTCCAAGCGTGTGATGGCTGCAGAGGTTATGAGGCAGCTGCTGCTGCCTTGTACCTGATGCCAGAGTTTATAGCTACCTTTCATTTTAGTTACAGTGTCCTGCTGGTGATATCTTCCATGTGACGTATTTTTTTTTTAATTTGCTCATGTTCTTTTAAGTGAATCATTTTATAGAAGGGGAAAACTCTAGACTTCAGTGTTGAAACAAAACCTCGTGAAGGAGATTTAATCCCATGCTTAGGAATGTGGTGTTTGTAATTAAACTGATTCAGTTTTCGGTAGGGTCTTGAGCCAGTACTGCCAAGCATAAAAATGACTTTTACATGTATTTTGTGGGATATATGTAATAGGCCCTGTGTGCTATTTCTTGTGTTTATAAGCCATGTGGAAAAATCAGGTACTGCTTATAGAGAGCTTTATGTTTAAGATCTGACTTTGCAACTGTAGTTTTCTCTGTCCTTTTGGACTGAAGAAATTAGTAAGTGGGACCCCTGGAAGTCAGAGAGAAACAAGTTAAACATAAACCTAATCAGAGTCCCAAGGTGTTTTGAAGGAGGGTTTGTTTCTTTTGCTTTGAGGGCAGGCTTGTTTTTGTTCTTTCAGGGGCTCTCTGAAGTGAGACTTACGATCTTAGAATGCCAGTATTCATCTTTCTGGTTTCCTTTAGGTTAATGTTGGAAATTTATTAATCAGGTTGAACAAAATAGAAATCTTGCCCTATGGGCTTTCCTGCTTAGTGGGAAAGCTGTGATTTATAAAGTCACAGTATAATGAAATAAAGTGATAATGAAAAGCCTGGGGTAGACTGTCTGTGTAATATATTTTAGGCAATTTACACAGGTTGATTTGTTTAATTATTATTATTGCTCTTGTCAGAATTGTCATTTCTAATAGTAGAGTTCCTAAAACTATTTAAACCAAATCTTTCTTGCTACTGGTGAAAATAGGCTCCACCTTCTTCTTAAAGTCCAGACTTTTTCTTTAAAGGGTAACCGATGTTTATTGTCCTATTCAGTCAGTGAAAGCTGATAGTTAAGTGTAGTCTTAACTAGTTCCTTTCTTCTGCCTTTAATCACCACATTAAGTGGAAGTGGTTTTGCATCCCTTTGGCTTCTTTGACCAAAGTGCACACCCACACACCCCTCCCTGCCTCTCTGGAGCTGGTTCAAGATTTGGAGAGAAGGGTTTGCTTGGGGTGTTGCCCTTATCTTATCTGTGAGTGAGCATATGCTACGGTTGAATTTATTTAGACCCTTTAAATTTGAAACCGAAGCAAGAGTTTAAAGTACAACAGAAGAGTCTGGTGAACTTTAGACATGAGGGATCCGGGGAGGAAGGTGCGTACATATATTCTGAAACTTTCTCACAGAGATTTTCTTGTAGAGGTGACCATCTTTACACATATACATCATTATAAGCTAATAACTACTGCACAGAGGGAAAATATTTCAAACTGTATAAAGATATATGTGGCACTTATGTGTTTATGTGCTAAATTTTAGCAGTGGCGACTGTAGTATTTCAAAGTTTTAAAATGATGGCCGAATAAGTATATTCTGAATTTTTATGTAAAAGTCTTTTGGAAAGGCTTAGGAGGATAGGTGTTTGCAAGAGGAAAAAAATCTGTTATTTGTGATTGATCTCCAAGAGGGTGACTGAAAAGTAGATAAATATTATAATCATTCTGTCATTTTTCTGACAGTGCATCAGATGAAGAGAGCTACAGATGGTTCTTACTAGATAAAGACTATCCAGGTTTTCTTTGGTGTTGAAAAGTAGTTTTCTCATCACTATAATTTCAAGCACAGTTTCTTGCATCTGTAGTAAGATGAACTGATTTCTTTCCTCACTGATCTTTTGCAGAGCCTGGCCCAACTAGAAAATCTGTGCAAACAGCTGTATGAAACAACAGATACAACCACTCGACTCCAGGCAGAGAAAGCCTTGGTTGAATTTACCAACAGCCCCGATTGCCTGAGCAAGTGCCAGCTACTTCTCGAAAGAGGAAGTGTACGTAAGATTTAAAAAATGCTACAGAATACTGGAGGCTTAGGAAACAGTATTCTGTTCTAACCTTAGGGATGGATTGGGCTAGTCTCTGTTCTCTGATTTTTCTCGGTGTTCCTGACTCCTTGATTTCACTTTTGAAAAGCTCCATACCTGCCAAGTTGGCAAGAAAGGCTGTACAGCCTCATCAGGAAAATCTTTGAGCATATATTTCTGTCCTGCTGTTTTTCTTCTCGAATCACATTTCTGAGGCTTGTATTCTGTGTTTATATTTAAGTGCCACCTCCCGTCCTTACCAAAAGAGGACAGAGCTGTATATAAATGACCTTTTGTATCCAAAGTCCTTGTCACCTTGCTAAATTTCTCATTCTTGGTGTTTTTCCTCCTCTCTATCATAGCTGATGCTTATTGCCAAGTTCAGGGGAAAACGACCTTTACAATAAAGATTACACAATGTAGGATTTAAAATGGAATTAGAACCTCCTCCAGCTTAATAATCGCATTGCCGTGATCAAAATAATGCTTCTAATATGACATAATTTGATAAAATTACTATTTTTGGTGAGAAGGAGGTCTAAGGAAGGGTAATATCTCACCAGGGTACCATGAAAGAGCATCAAGAGACTAAAAATCCAACCAAGCTAGACATTAGCTGCAAGTATTAGTCTTCTTTCATCAAACTAATGAAATCAAGGGTAGTCCCCTTCTTTTCCTAATGCTCAGACAACTTTCCTAATGCTCATACAGGCTCACCTGTACTATACTGTTTCACAAATGAAAGGGAAGACACCAAGAAAAAAATACAAATAACCATTATTATTATAAGTATGGAAAAGGTGAAAATAGAAGTGATAATTACATTATTATATCCCACACAACCGCATATCCCTGAAAATTTACTTTTTAAAAACTATCCCTGAGATTGGAATGAAATCTGAAAAAAATAGAGGGTAGAATTCTAGAAGACTTCATTCTTGAATTTTCATTAATATTATTACAATATTTTTATGTGATAGAACAAATTATAGTTGGCTGAAATTGTATCTTAGTAGCTAAGAGATGTAATTCTTTTTCCTGCTGTCTGAACAATACAAAGTCAAAGACAGAGATTATATAGTGGTCTGTTCTATGTTTTGCACATTGAATTTTTTATATATATTTTTTAAATCACTTTGTCTTTGGATTGATCCACTTATACTTCTCTTATGGGAGACACACAACTAGCTCTTCCAGACTCCTGCTGGAACCCACAGTAAAATTTCTGACACTGTTAACTCCGGCTCTTCATTATCGATATTCAGCAAGCAGGAAGAAAATAGGATTGGTGTAATACTAAAATCACTTAATTATGGTGGATTCTTACCTTTTAACCTTTCTATTGACTTCTTAGTAACTTGGTAGATTTATTGGAATTATATGTAAAAACTACTTACATATATATACTGTAATTACAGTAACCTCTTACATATTAATGGTTTGACATCTCTTTTAATAAATCAGTTTAACTATATTCAGGTATGTTGAATAAAAATTACTTATCATAGTCACTTTTGTAGATTTTTTTTTTTTCTTAATCTTAAATTTTCATACCTGGTAGTATTATGTAAAACAAACATATATGAGTCTCCTACTGTGCTAAGAACTTTTACTTTTATGGAAAATTATCCTTGACCTTTAGTTAATTTTTTTAATAGTTCCGAATCTGTTCCTGTTATATGATATCATATAATGTAAGAGGAATAACATGGATGAATTCTTAACACAGTTTCTTCATATATATTATGATCAAATGAAATGCTTTAATTGTCCATAAGGTTAAAATTCATTAAAAGCCAGATATGAGAATATGATGATGTCATTGTATTGGTTAGGGAATAATTTTTCTTTTTCACAAATAATTGTTACGAAGTTTACTTTATTCCCCAGCACCATAGCAGATTGATAGCTGTGCTGATGGAAAGATCTAACTTGGGGATTAAAGATATAGCATAATGTGATGGTTCCCTCTAATGTTTCTTTTTTTTTTTTCTGTCTCATACCATAGGAATATTTTGAGGTGAAACATTTTAACAGATACTGAGAGGAGGAAATTTCTTGGATTAAATGAGAGAAGAGATTTTTTTTTTCTAAGAATCAGATATCTTTCTGAAAAGATGCCCTGTAATGTAGTCCCTCAGAGTGAAGCAGATACCCACAGTGGATTCATTTCATCAGGCCATTCACTTTATCTTGACCCTTGTTCATGACTATTCCACTTATGCTATGTGGGGCTCATTTTTCCTCAGAGCAAAGATCTTCCAAAATCCAGAAAATCAAACATAGAAAAACTGACTCCCTTTTCTTGAATCTGAGCACAGATCTTGAAGTAAGAAAATCTGTGACTAACTTATTCAATATAATTTGAAGGGTGGCGCCTGTGGCTCAAAGGAGTAGGGCACCGGCCCCATACGCTGGAGGTGGTGGGTTCAAACCCTGCCCCAGCCAAAAATGGCAAAAAAAAATAGATATATATATATATATATATATATAATTTTAAGTCCTTTTTCTTCCTCTTTTCACAGTCATCTTACTCCCAGTTACTGGCAGCTACATGCCTTACCAAGCTTGTATCACGCACAAACAACCCCCTACCATTGGAACAACGAATAGATATTCGTAAGTAGAGAATTTACAGTTCTGTCTTGAAGAAATTAGTTTGATTAATGGCATCCTGATTATATCTGACTTGGGGTGCTTGTTTGATAACAAATGTTGCAAATCATACAGACTATCTAGAATCCAGGTTTTTCCCCCAGAATTATGGTCTTATGAAAGTGAAAAGGACCCAATACAATTACTTCTAAATAAAGCCTAAATCATCCCTTTTCTTGTCAAATTTCTTTCAGTCTTTACTGCCACTAATAACTAATTAAAACATTGTTAAGGATTTTTAATTCTTGGTAGTCCACATTATTTAGTTATGTAGGGGTAAATTCAAGACTGATATACTTCAAATTCTTCATTGTGAATAAAATTCTGGATTAGAAAGCCTACTAATCTTAAATATGAAGTCCCATTTTAAGAATTAAGAGAGCTTAGGGTACAAATAGTCTAAAGATACCCACCTTTCTCTGTCAGAGCTTTCTATCATGTGGATTGGTTTTGCTTTGTAGGAAACTATGTGCTTAACTACCTTGCCACCCGGCCAAAGTTGGCAACTTTCGTGACACAAGCACTTATTCAGTTATATGCCAGAATCACAAAACTGGGCTGGTTTGACTGTCAGAAGGATGACTATGTCTTCAGAAATGCAATCACAGACGTCACAAGGTTTTTACAGGTAGGATGAATTTATTTAATACAATAGGAATGGGGAAAGCAACATATATATGCTTATTTATGCACTTATCTGATTTTTGAAAATTATGGCAAGTAGAATTATTTGATATATTCTCGTCTGCATCTTATTTTTTTTTTTTTTGAGACAGAGTCTCAAGCTCTCATCCCGGGTAGAGTTCTGTGGCATCACAGCTCACAACAACCTCCAATTCCTGGGCTTAAGCAATTCTCTTGCCTCAACCTCCCAAGTAGTTAGGACTACAGGCACCCATCACAAATGCCCAGCTATTTTTTAGTTGTAGTTGTCATTATTGTTTGGCAGGCCCAGGTTGGATTCGAACCCGCCAGCTCTGGTGTATGTGGTTGGTGTCTTAACCGCTTGAGCTACAGGCGCAGAGCCTCTTCTGCATCTTTTTAACCCTAAATGTCTTGGCAGTATTTGCTTGTCAGCACAAACAAACCCTGCCCAATTCTTTTGAATGCCTATGTACTATTCCAAGATAAAATACTATAATTTAATTAACTAATCTTTATAGATGGGCATTTACTTTGTTTCTGTATTTTGGCTACTAAATAAATACTTAAGTGAACATAACCATGCGTGCTTTTTTTTTCTTTTGGTGAGAGTTATATTCTATCACCCCAGCTGAAGTACAGTGGTACAGTCATTGCATTCATAGAATCATAGTTAACTATAACCTCAAACTCCTAGCTCAAGCATTCCTCCCACCTCAGCCTCCAGAGTAGCTGGGACAACAGGCATGCATCACGACACCTGACTATTTTTTTGTCATATTTTGAATAAATGTGTTTCTAAGGTGAATTCCTACCCTTGAAATTTTTCAATCTAAGGGGTTTATGTACACTGCATAATGATGTTTCGGCCAGCAGCAGACGACATATATGACAGTGGCCCTACAAGATTATAATGGAGCTAAAAAAAACTCCTGTCACCTAGTGATGCAGCCATCATAGTACAACATGTTACCTTTTCTATGTTTAGATATGCAAACACTTAGCATTGTGTTACAATTTTCTGTAGTACTCCATATAGTAATATGCTGTACGGGTTTGTAGCATAGGAGCAAAAGGCCATATCCCACATAGCTAGGAGTATAGCAGGTTACACCATCTAGTTTGTTTAAGTGCAATGTGTGATGTTCACACACAGTGACGAACTTGCCTACCCATGCATTGTCAGAGCAGAACCCTGTCATTAAGCAATGCCCGACTATACCTAATTTATTTGTTCCACCAACAGTTTGTAACAGTGCTTGCTTTTCTATACCTCAGCCCTAGAAGCTAAACTGTATTATTTTTCCAATTTAATAAGTAAAACTAATTGGTATCGCATATCTTACATACATTTTTTCTTGGATATTTTGCTGCCTTCTTACTTGTAAATTGTGCTACCCTTTTGTCATTTACCTTATGAATGTGTTTTGAAGTTTATCTTTTTATAACGTGTGTGCTGTAATGCTTATTGGAATTTTTAAAATATAAAAGTTTTTAATTTTGATGGAGTTGGTTTATCAGTCTTACTTAATGGCAGTTAGGTTTTATGTCTGCCAAAGCAACAGTTTTAAGCTATAAATTCCTTACTGCCTTGTCTAGGCAGTTTTATTAGTGGTACAGGAAATCTGTTTGAAAGTATGAGTGCATTCCAAATGCCAAACTTAAGTGCACATGCCAATTCTTTCTACCTTACTTTTTTTTTACTAGGATAGTGTTGAATACTGCATCATTGGTGTCACGATTTTATCTCAGCTAACCAATGAAATTAATCAAGTAAGTGCTACAGCCTTCCTCATTGAAGTAAGTGCAATATTTTTTCTTAGTATTGGTGTTTTCTGCTTTGTGTGGGATGATCTTTTTTGGCAGTTGTGTGCTTTTGCGGTAAGTGATTAATGCCCTTTTGAAACAAAATAGTTCCATTGGGTTTTCCTCTGTAAGTGCACCCTACCTCATTTTTAATCCTGGTTCCCTTCTGTCTCCAGAATATTTCACCCTTAGAATTATTGTTCATTTTAGAGATGAGAATGGTGTTCCTAAGTCAAAATGATAATGAAATTACTACCTTGCTAATCCCTTTAAGAAAAGGATTATAAAAGTGGAACCAGCATTATTTGGGTGCCTTTTCTGCTCCCATGTACATTATGTGTCATTCTCATTTAAAAATCAGTTCCCATATACTACCATTAAATATTTTGCTGGTAATCTTTTCAGGATGGATGAAACATTCTGTTAAATACCAATTAAGTTTTCAATGATCGATGTCACACAGTGCTACAGAGGAAATACCAGTGGTTTTCTTTGGCTCTAGCTATTATTTTTTCATTTACTTTTGTATCCCACTAAAATTTTGTAATTATTAGAGAGGCCAGCACTAATATTACTTGTAACATCTCTCCCTTGTCAGCATATTAATTACATTAGCATTACTGTTGCTATTGCTCATAATTATGCAGACATTTTGATTAACCCTGAGAAATTTTAACTGTAAATTGGTGCCTTTTTTTTTTTGAGACAGTGTCTCACTGTGTCACCCTTGGTAGAGTCACAAGGTATCTCAGCTCACAGCAACCTCCAACTCTTGGGCTTAAGTGATTCTCTTGCCTCGGCTACCATTTTAAATGTATTGGCCTATGACCTATTAAGATCTGGAGTCCATATTGTGCTTTCTATCACATGGAGTCCCTTCTGTGATGAGTAATTATCACAATAATAATAGTTTACACTTTGGAGTGATTCCTGTATTGTTATCTTATCTTCTGGATAAGCAGACTGAGGCACAAAAGGTTAAATAATTTGCCTCTGGTTTCACAGTTAGTAAGCAACAGTATTTTAAACATTTAAAATGTTTCTCTAGAGGAGCTGCTCTCAACCTATGGGCCGCAACTCACAGGAACTGTATTAAAGGCTCGCAGCATTCGGAAGGTTCTCAACCCACTGCTCTAGAGGCTGTGTTCTTTTTTTTTTTTTGAGACAGAGTTTCAAGCTGTTGCACTGGGTAGAGTGCCGGGGCGTCATAGCTCATAGCAACCTCCAGCTCTTGGGCTCAAGTGATCCTCTTGCCTCGGTTTTTTCTATTTTAGTAGAGACAGGGTCTCACTTTTGCTCAGGCTGGTCTTGAACTCGCGAGCTCAGGCAATCCACCTGCCTCGGCCTCCCAGAGTGCTAGAATTACAGGCGTGAGCCACCATTCCTGACCCTAGAAGCTGTGTTCTTAACAACTAACTTACTATTTAATCACTATCACCTTTGCAATAGACGAGCACATGGCTTAATTGTGGGCTTAATATTAGCCTCTTTTAAGTTTGTCCTTACAAAATACATCAATATTGGTATTTATAAAAAAAAAAAAGTTTTCAAGATTTTACTTGCCTTTCTTTTTTTTTTGGAGACAAGAGTTTCACTTTGTCGCCCTTGGTAGAGTGCTGTGGTGTCATAGCTCACAGCAACCTCCAGCTCTTGGGCTTAGGCGATTCTCTTGCCTCAGCCTCCCAAGTAGCTGGGACTACAGGCACCTGCCACAACACCCGGCTATTTTTTATTGCAGTTTGGCCAGGGCTGGGTTCGAACCTGTCACCCTCGGTATAAGGGACCGGTGCCCTACTCACTGAACCACAGGCGCCGCACTTTACTTGCCTTTCTTAGAAAATTATGAAATTATGTGTAACATAATTAATGTGCAATCATTCTCTGTGCTATGATCAGTATAACAGATAATACACAATTTATAATCTGGCAATACCTTTATTATCTAAGACATTCATGATAACATAGTAACACTGGAGCTAAAATCAGAGAATATTTGAACCTCTAAATCACTTTAATTTTCCACTTTTTTTCTTGTCAGATTTAAATCATAAAGTATATTTCTGTTACTATTCCTAGTTGAATTTAGAAATAAAATCTAAGAAGACTTGATTGTAAAAAATCTTGCTGCACTACTCTTTAATGTGGCAAAAACAAAATGAGCCCCCTTGGATAAATTGATTGTGAATAGAAGACTAAAACCACTTTCAATAAGTGGTTAAACTAAAAATACCCTTGGCAACCTAGAAATTCTTTTATTCCACAAATGGAGTGCCTGCTCTGTGTTAAAAACAGGGAGCATAGTGAAGAAATAAAAGGTTTTTTAAAGTTCATTTTGCGGGAGGGGGTTTTAACCAAAATCCAACCCTTGTTACTGTGTTTTTGAGACTAAACTACAAAATGACATGACAGTAATTATTAGCAATGTCTGCCAACAGTTAAGTTTTACCTCCCTTCGTGCAGAGGAAAATAAGAATTGCAGTTGAGATACTTATGATGCCTGCTTTTGCTTTTCCTCCGTAAGCTAGAGAGAGGTCACATTCTGGCTAGCTGTTAGCAGCCTCGCACTAGATAATGGCTTCACCATAATGTAAATATTAAAAATGTATTTTCTATTGATTTTGCTTTTATTGGAAGTTTCTTAGTTTATTTGAAGTCTACGTGAAAAATTATTTTTTTTATAGGTAATGCTTTGTATTGGTTTATTTTTTTTCTGCACAGGCAGACACCACCCACCCTTTAACCAAGCACAGAAAAATAGCCTCTTCTTTTCGAGATTCATCGCTGTTTGATATCTTCACACTTTCCTGCAATTTACTAAAACAGGTGAGAATGTAGTTTGCATCATGCTTTCCAGTTTGTTTTGAAAGGATGGTAATGGGTGGAAACTTGTTAAATGTTAGCTCCTAACTGATGCATTGGGAGTTCATACATCTCTTTAATCATCACCGTCTCTTATGTAGTACACTTCTCAGAGGTGATGGAGAAATTTGTCAGGTTGACCACTGGAGTTAGAAAAGGATTATTAATTTCCCTATTTGAGATCCATCCCCCTAAGTACAGAGCAGTCAGTGAGCACTTATCCCATGCTCCTAGCTTAAAAGAATCTAGTTTACCACAAAGTTTGAAATTTTATTGCTTGGGTTTTTTTTTTTTTATTGTGTATAACCACATAAAATCTTTCTATACAGAGTGAAAGCATGTTAGTTTTATGGTGTTTGTATTCTTAGTGTTCTGAAAACAGGTTCAGAGTACATTGTTAGCATACAAAAACTAGTCTGGCTCCCTGTCCCCTGCTGAGCAACAGCAGCAAATAAACAAGCAACATCTGTAAGGGAAAGTTGATTTTGAATTTTTAACATCCATTTAGATTTAATAACCTGAATGGGTAGACAGTATCACATAAGGAAATTACTTGTTTTAAAATCGAAAGTTGGTGTTTCAGTTCATTTATTGATAGAGTTAAACTAAGAAAGAAATGTTAACCTAAAAGCTCTACACTGAGTGTGAGTGCTGTGTCCCTGTAGAAAGCTAAATGGGATTAGCCTCTGGCTTATTGCTCATTTGGGGGTTTCTGTCCTCTTTTTCCAATATTTCCCAATTGTTATTTTAGAAACTAAGTTTGGATTCTTTGTTGTCCCAATTAATCAGACCCATCTTTTTCCTCAGTTGCTTAGTTTTACCTCAGAATTCACCCAAATAATCCTCAGGTTAGACAAGCTGCCTGGCAAAATCTCTAAAACCCCCTGGAAGGGAAAACTTGACAGAACTAAGGATTGAGTCTTCTTCATTGATACTGATACCAGGAATAAATATTTCACCAGCACTGAGACTCAGCTGGCCTACCTTTGGAATCAGTCACAGTAGCTATGGATCAGTATTCAGCTATAGTCTGCAGGGACACTGCAGGTGAATAAATAAAATTCAGTGATGATTTTGTTTTAATTGTGGTTTGAAAATTTTTTGGTGTTGTTAAAAAGAAGAAGGAAGGTGGGCAGAGTGTAAACCTTCCTTAAAACTCCTTCCACAGTTTAAAGCTGCCTGGTGTAGAAATATCTAGACTCTTTCATGCCAGCGAAGTAGCCACACATCCAGATCGTTTCAGCATTCCCAGTGGCCATTCTGTCTACACTATTCTTTATGAAGAATAAATGTTAAAATGGGACTTTGCTTAAATACCTAAGCTTTCTATTTTTATACTACATAGTAAATATGTTTTAATAGTAAATAAGGAGCTAGGTATTTTTATAATAACACTAAGGTGATAGAACCACAGTATCTTGGGGAAGCATTTTACTGTGCTGAAGTATAGCCCTCCTTTTCTGGCTTAACAGCTTTTTTGTGAGCTTCAGAGCAAGTTAAGAAGAGAGGAGTGATTATTTAGGGCTCATTATATGGTAATTTTTACAGGCTTCAGGAAAGAATCTAAACTTGAATGATGAAAGTCAACATGGCTTGCTCATGCAACTGCTCAAACTCACTCATAACTGCCTAAATTTTGATTTCATTGGCACTTCTACTGATGAATCCTCAGATGACCTATGTACAGTACAGATTCCCACCAGTTGGAGATCAGGTAACAGAGAACATGCACCACATAAAATAGTCTGCCACTCAACTCTGGCAGCGTCCATAAGATGATCTAAAGAACTGGCAATTCCTTGTTTATTCTGATAGATAATTTAAAATTTTAATGTCTATTTTTATAATGTGGGGAAGAGGTTGTTAGAGGAATCTTAGATTCTCCAGCATGGGAGAAAACTGTTCACCTTATTGAATAATAGATGTATATCTATCTCATCTTGCATTATCACCTAGAGTAGTGTTTTTCAACCTTATTTATCTTGCAGCACACTTGAACCCACAATTAAACTTCCACAGCACACTTAAGTTATGTTGATCAAAAAAAAAGAGTTAAAAAAAGAATATACTTACTGTGCTTTGAAATTCTTTCAGAAATAATTTAACTGTCTTCAGAATTTTTCACAGCGCACCTAAGATCCTCATGGCATACGGTTAAAATACCACTGGCCTAGAGACATCTGTTATCTATTTATTTAGGGTAATATCTATCTTTAAAAACAAAATGAAGCACAGGCAGCACCTATGGCTCAGTGAGTAGGGGGCCAGCCCCATATACCAAGGGCGGCAGGTTCAAACCCAGCCCTAGCCAAACTGCAACAAAAATAGCCGGGCATTGTGGCGGGCGCCTGTAGTCCCAGCTACTCGGGAGGCTGAGGCAAGAGAATCACCTAAGCCCAAGAGCTGGAGGTTGCTGTGAGCTGTGACACCACAGCACTCTACCAAGGGCAACAAAGTGAAACTCTGTCTCTTAAAAAAAAAATGAAGCAAAAGAACTTGTGCTTATGTTTGTTTTTATGTTTCAAAAGGATAAAATTTTAAATTCTTATTGCGGACAGAGGTTCTTGGATTGTCTTAATTTCACCGGGAATCAAAAGAATGAATCTGTTTTTTAGATGAGCTAAAATTAGTACTTTAAAAAACAGGAAAACCAAAAGTTCCTATTAGCTTATAACTTTCTAAGGAAGTGAATATTCTGTAAGATAAGTAAGCAGAAGGAAATGCTGTCTAATACTTAATGCAGCGGTGTGCCAGTAGCAGTATGCACACATAATAAAGCTGTGTCTTTTATGTTCTTTTCCCCCCAGCATTCTTAGATTCTTCAACTCTGCAGCTGTTTTTTGACCTGTATCATTCCATCCCTCCTTCATTTTCACCTTTGGTGAGTCAGGACCACAGTTTCTAAATCAAACCTATTTCCAGAAAGTAGAATCATGATGAATGATCCTTATGTTCATTTTGTTTTATAAAATCATAGAAATAAGGCATATAAATACTAGGGTAAGTTATCTAGCCTTTAGAGGTTTAGTTTATAATCTAAAGGTTCTAGCAATACAAAGTCTTAATTATTTTTAAATTATTCCTACCCAATGGCCAGTTCCTACAAGGGGTCAATTTTCCTTTGGTTTCATCTTACATCTGATTTTATGCTATGCCTCAAATTACCACGGACTATGCAGCATTTCTCAACCTGTGGGTCATGACCCCTTTTTAACGGTGAAAATACCTTGTGGCATTAAGGTTGAGAACCACTGGACTACAGTGTAAGGATTCGTCTAATACTGTCTAGTTGAGCTATTAAGATTGTCCTGACTGAGAAGATCCCTCAGGCATAGGTTATGGATAAATAGAAACTATAATAGAAGGCTAATTTACATACTTGTCCTGAATACCATTTGAAAGCCATCAGAAATGGTGTATTTCTCCTTTAAAGCAACATATAACCTTAAATAATCAAAATTCATACAGATTCTGAAATACCATTGGTCTGGTATTCCAGATTGTTGATCTAAAATACAATTGTATACAACATATAAAAAGAAAACACAGTAAAGTAATGAGTGTTTATTCAGAGTGTTTCTGGTCATTATAGTAGTATTTTCCCAAATTACTGTAGACCTTTGCTTTAGTAAAAACATGAATTCAGTGTTGTCTTTTGTAGCATTAATGTACCATAGCAAAAGGTAGTGCAGTTAGGGGGAGTAATTAATAAAAGGGCTATTTGCAAAGTTATTGACAAAATTAAGGGATTTCCACAGGGAGTGGTAATGCACACCCCTGATGGTGGCATTATAGAGCCTCAGAGGGCAAGTGAAGGAAACCCTGAAGCCGTACAATGAGAGCTCTGCCACCCTATAACCAGCTAGAGAGTGGGGAGAGGAGTCCCTGATTTGCTGGTACTTCCCATTATTTCAAGCCAGCTAGAAGCCACAGGGCAAGAAAGCATGGTTGTTGTCCTCGACGGAGGTCAGCCTCCAAGTGAACAGCAGAGTGAAGAAGGATAGAAGGTAGATCTGGAGAAGCAAACAGAAAATATAAATATCTAGCCCAGTTGCAGGGGGTAGGGGGGGATGTTTTCAATGTGAAAGCTGTTTTTTCAGGGCATGTGGTTATTTTAGGTGATGTGGTTATTTTGTTACGGTACTAGATAGTGAAGCCTGACTAGTCAAAAGGCCTTACCAAAACAAAGCAAAAAACCCCTAGACCTACAGCTGTATATAAAACATAAAGCACTTGATACTTTTAAGCCTTAAATACATCTTAGCAAGAATCAAAGAAACTATTGAAGTGGTCAAAGAATAATACCTAAGGGAATTTCCAAACTGTGAGTTTAACTACTTGCTATGATCAGCTTGGATCTAGTGTTCGTTCCTTTTTTATAAAAAGCTATTTCACATATCCTAAAGAAGAATATTATAGGAGAGGGAAAGTTCTGGTGAAAATAGCTATACCATCTTTTTAACTAGTTGTGTTGGGGTTGTGCCCTGTTTTTAGGTATTATCCTGCTTGGTACAGATCGCCTCAGTCAGGAGGTCCTTGTTTAACAATGCAGAAAGGGCCAAATTTCTCTCTCACCTCGTGGATGGTGTTAAACGAATACTGGAAAATCCACAGGTAAGCTTTTTGAGAATGAGTATGTGTATGCAATTAGCATATGCCTACTCATTATGAGTCATAAGGAATTCCATCCAGAGGCCATACTTTGCAGAAATGCCAGAAAACAATTTGTTGTGTTATTTTTTGGCAGATATATGTAAATCTATATTTGTAGGCAAATTCTGAGAGTATTTGCCCAAAGAGGAGCTTGTATCCCTCCAGCAGGAGTTGTGGGAAAGAGATCGCTTTGATAAAGGAAAATAAAAACAGATGGAGCTAGTCATTATTCCCCAAGAATTTAAGAATCTAAATTTTATTTTATATTTTTGTTAACTTTTTTTTTATTTATCTATTTTTTGTTTTGTTGTTTACATTTTTTTAAAGTATGTCTTGGCTCAGCACCTGTAGCACAGTGATTACGGCGCCAGCCACATACACCAAGGCTAGTGGGTTTGAACCCGGTCTGGGCCAGCTAAAACAACAATGGCAACTACAACAAGAAATAGCCAGGCATTGTGGCGGGCACCTGTAATCCCAGATACTCTGGAGGCTGAGGCAAGAGAATCGCCTAAGCCCAGGAGTTGGAGGTTAGTGTGAGCTATGACACCACGGCACTCTACCCAAGGCAACAGAGTGAGACTCTGTCTCAAAAATACAAAACAAAATTTTTTTAAGTATGTTTTAATAACCAAAGTATATAAGACTTCTTTTATGTGGGAAGAGAGACACTTCTTTCTCAGATATTCATCCTATAACTTCATTCCCATTTTTTTCCTTTTCAGTCCCAAAGATTCAGCCTTTTTTCAAGACTTTTTTCAAAGTCCCACATCTCTACACTAGGAAAAAAATCATATAAGCAATTTATTGTTCAATATACATAGTTCTTTCCCTCTTTAAAAATTCATTTATTCATTCAACAAATTGTACTGAACACCTACACTAGGTGCCAGATATACAGTAGTGAACAGAACAGTCTCTGCACTCATTTGCTAATAGGGGGACATACAAATAAGGAAACATATTTTAATATACAAGTATAATATATAGATAAATCAATAATATTTGATAATAAGTATATAATGAAATCCATTAATATAAATATCAATATGTGAATAAATGTATTATAGTATTAATATATATGAAATATTTGTATAACTTTGCCACTGTAGGTTAGTTGTGCTTAATGATCAATTTGAAAAATGTAAAAATGAAAATTAGATTTCCTAGTTAGGTCCATTTCTGTCCATAATCAGCTTTATAAACTTAGGCAAATAGATGGAACTCTTTCTGGTTCCATCTCAGACTCTGTCAGTTGTGGCTAATAATCCCATCTCACATCATGATTATTAGGAATAGAAGAAATAATAAATGTGACTGTTCCTTATAAAAGTGAGTTTTTAAAAAATGTTTTTAAACGTTATCCAGATATAATCTGAATTATAACCTGCAGCCAAGAAGTTAAAAACTAGATTCTTCTCGTTCCCTACCCGCCCCCATATCCCAGATACATGTCATTCTTAAAGTATAGTGAACCACATTTTACATTTTATTTTTCTTCTGTGCTGTTGCCAGAGTTTATCAGACCCAAATAATTACCATGAGTTCTGCAGACTACTGGCCCGATTAAAGAGTAACTATCAACTGGGAGAATTGGTAAAGGTGGAAAACTACCCTGAGGTCATCCAATTGATAGCTAACTTCACAGTGACCAGCCTACAGCACTGGGAATTTTCCCCAAATAGCGTGCACTATCTTCTGAGCCTGTGGCAGCGGCTGGCAGCCTCTGTGCCATACGTCAAAGCCACAGAGCCCCACATGCTAGAAACTTATACTCCTGAGGTCACCAAAGCCTACATCACATCCTGATTGGAATCTGTGCACATCATACTGAGAGATGGCCTGGAAGATCCTCTGGAGGATACAGGTCTGGTCCAACAGCTGTCCACCATTGGGCGTTGTGAGTATGAGAAGACATGTGCGCTCCTTGTGCAGTTGTTTGACCAGTCAGCCCAGTCCTACCAGGAGCTACTCCAGAGTGCCAGCACAATCCCGATGGACATTGCAGTACAGGAAGGAAGACTGACGTGGCTGGTTTACATTATTGGAGCAGTGATTGGTGGCCGGGTTTCTTTTGCCAGCACTGATGAGCAAGATGCTATGGATGGTGAGCTTGTCTGTCGGGTGCTCCAGCTGATGAACCTAACAGACTCT
>CAUYRH010075697.1:0-28995 GCA_963574655.1 Perodicticus potto | reverse complement strand
TTATCCACAGAAATCACTTCTCTCTCTTGGCTGGGTTCCCAGGATTCAGCTCAATTGTGCAGTTTTGAGAGGTTATCCTCCCTTTTGGATAGGAGCCTTTTTCGGAAGCTGCTTCCAGTCAGCCATCTTGCTCCGCCCCCTCAGCCAGCTGGGTTTGAAGGACCCAATCAATGCTTGCCACAAGGTGTGGATGGGCCAACAAGGTATCAAAGCCTCAGACAGCTGAGCTGCTGCAGCAAACCATTCAGTACCCCTTTCATGGTATTGGGAGCTTTTCTATCTTCTAATAAACTATGACTCTATTATTTCCTCTTGTCTGTGGCCCATGAATTCATTCTTCCATTCCTAATACCAGGAACCCAGCGAGGAGAAGAGAAATCTGTTATCACCTTAAACTTCTTTCCATGTTCTTATGAATTATTCATTGTCAAGTCTTTTCCCATTATAAAATTTAGTGATTTTCATCTCATGACCTAGCATGATTCCTCACTGTGGTTGGTGAACTGCACTCCACCCTAAATACACAAAGGGGTACACCCTCTATGAATTATTCATTTTCACTTCCATAAAAAACCCTTAACCCAGCTAATCTGGGAGGTGAATTTGAGGTAGCCTGTGCCTCCCCCTCCCATTGACATGTCCTCAGAAATGAATCCTCTCCTCTCTGACAAGCCTCCTTGTCTCAGAATTGGCTTTCCATGACAGAAGCAACAGAGAACTCCTCTTGTGGGTTCCTTAACAATCAAGTCTATTCCCATTACAAAAATTAGTGATTTTTTTTCTTCTTGATATTTTAGGATGGGAAAATATTCATAGTACTTAGACCTCTAAGAACTGGTAAGGAGAATAATGTAAGAATGTAAGAATTGGTAAGAAAGAATAATGTAAAATAATTACAAAAAGATTATAATATAGAGTCAAATAATTTGAACATGTAATTTATGTAAATATAAATACACATATCCAATAAACATGAAAAGATGTCCTACCTAGTAATTTATAACAAGCAAGTTAAAAAATTAATGAACCATCGATAGCTTTCATAAATCATACAAAAACAAAAGTGTGACATAAGTGAGTGTTGGTGAGGAAAAGAAAAATTGAGAACTTTTATAACTACAGGTGGGCATAGAAATTGGAACTGCTTCCAAAAATTCAGCTAACCATGTCTAAAAAATTGGAAAATGGGCATTGCTAATATTCAGCAATTTTGTTTTATGGTATATGTACACTAAGGGTCTTATTTATTACAACAACAATTTGGAGAAACATGAGTAGCCAATAAAAGAGAGATGGATGCAAAAATTCTAGAATATATATATTTCTAAATGTGGTGCCTGCACTAGTAATGTTAGTATTTCCTGCAAACTTGTTAGAAATGTAAATTTGGGGGCCGAGCTCAGACCTGTTGAATCAGAATCTCTTGAGGTAGGGTGCATCAATCTGTTTTGACAAGCTCTGCAGTGAATTCTAATGCTTGCTAAAGCCTGAGAACTGTGTATGGGAGTTCCATGTACTATATAAATATATATTTACTAAGAACATAATATAGATAGCTGGGAGAATAAAAAGAACTTTCCTAACAGTGGTTGTCTTTGGCATTGGAGCTAAACAACAAGCCTCAAATATCTGTAATGTCACATTTATAAATATTAAAATAAAACTGAAGCAAGAAAGGCAAAATAATAATACTTCTTAATTCTTTGTGGGTCTTTGTTAAAGCATTCCCTGAATCCTTTTGAACTTTTTCAACATTTAAAAAAAATAAAGTACACAGAGCATGATGTAAATGGTTATTGAATAATGTAGGCATTTAATGTGGAAAGCAAAATATCATTTCGAGTTTAATTGAAGAATACCTTCAGATTGCAAAGCAAGCTCTTTAAAAATAAAACAGAACCTATGACTTCATAATCATTAATGACTGTTAAATTTACTGAATCAAACTTTTCAAGGTTTTACAACTCAAAACAACATTCAGAGTCTGAGTGTGGCTCATGCCTATAATTCTAGCACTCTGGGAGGCCAAGGCAGGAGGATTGCTTGAGAGCAGGAGTTCAAGACCAGACTGAGGCAAGAGCAAGACCTCATCTCTACTAAAAATAGAAAAATTAGCCAGACGTTGTGGTGAGTGCCTGTAGTCCCAGCTCCTTGGGAAGCTGAGGCAAGAAGATAATTTAAGCCCCTAAGTTTGAGGTTGTTGTGAGCTATGATGCTCCCACAGCACTCTAGCCTGGAAAACAGAGTGAGACTGTATCTTAAAAATAATAATAAGATAATAATAATAATAATGTAATGAGTATCCATAACCTTAATTTTAGCTCTTTAATTTTTATCAGAACTATCCCATTACCCTTGAAATATTATCTTTGAAATATCCTGATTTACCCTTGAAATATTATAATAAAAATACAGTTATTTGGACAAAACGTTACTTTTATTGTTTATATATTTGGGTTGTATAAGATTACATTTATATAAATAAGGCACCCTTTGCTTTGGCTCCCCTCCAACACCCCATATATAGATACTATGTTATTCAATATCTCCAGAGAACTGTAATTCCCAGGTGCTCTTTGTAAAAAAAATGTTTATGTGCCATCATTCAGATCTTCCAGAGTCTCCCCTAATGTTACACCTGCCACATGATATTAATAGTTCTGAAAGGAGAATAGCCAACTTCCTTCACTTACAAGATATTCCCCAACATAACTAAGTTCATGATTAAGCATATCTTGCTCTTCGATACTGAGAGCTAAGCCAGCACAGGCAGCTTTGGCTGATCTTTCACTCAACAGTGACCTTTTCTGACACAAAAGAAATATAAAAACAGCCTTGACCACTAAGGCTTAAATTTTAGTTGAGGATATAGGAAACATCCACTTGTGGCATTATGCAAGAAAACACCACCATAAAATAGCATTCTTCATGGTAACCACAAAATGCTAAATCATCTGGGATGATACTGAATGCAGAAGGAATTTTAAAAGAGAGATCGTGGTGCCGTGGAATTATTAGTAGGAAAATTTTGCAAAAAAAAAAAAAAAATGAGCTTAAGTGTTAGACAGTGGTGTTGAAGAAAGCTGTGCGCAACAGAAATATTATGGAAAGTGGGGGATGGCACAGTTAAGAGAATGAAGTGGCCTCTCTGAGTAAGTAGTAAAGACAGTTAAGGGGTGGGAGAGAAAGTAGACTGAATTTAATAATGCAGCACCCAGAAATTTGAAATGTGAAAAGACTTGGCGTACAGAACACCACATATTCCCTGATTAATAAAGGTGTCATTTATAAGCATATTCAACCCATACTCAACCTGGGAAACAGTAAAGAAGAAATAATGTTCTTCCCATCATGAAGGATCATTAATATTTTATTGCCTGTCTTTGTTTCATAACTCTTTTTTGTTTTAAATTATAAAACATATACTCATTTCAGGGACTTTTCAAAAATATGAGAAATATCAGTCGATGTTTATTGAGTGCCCGTCAAAGTGCTTTTTCTTTTTAGTACCATGTGATCCTTGCAACAACCTCATTACCTTTACTTACCAAGAGGGAAATGTGCAGAGATGTGAAGTGACCTCCCCAAGGTAACAAAGCACACAGGCGGTGCTGTTCACGTTTAAGGTAACAAAGCACACAGGCGGTGCTGTTCACATTTAAGGTAACAAAGCACACAGGCGGTGCTGTTCATGTTTTGACCCCTGCATTGCAGTCAGAGCCCGCACATGCATAGCCACTCTACTGCACCCTACCACCCTTACCTATTTGCCTAGTATTTTATCTACTATCTTGCCTACTATCTTTCTTATGAAAATATGAGTTTGATTTTGCATTAGAGTTTGTGGTATGTATGTACTATTAATCCTCAAAATATTCCTTAACTGTTAGATATTGCATTGTTTGAAAATTTTTGCTCTTGTAAATAATATAACATTGAATGTATTTGCGCAGAAAGGTTTACAAAAGTGTTTAACTCCTTCAGGTTAATTCTTATAAATACAGGTAAAACTGCTAAGGCAGACATGGGAAAATACTTAAAAATATTATATTCTCAAAATATTTCCCCCAGTTGACCCATATGAGAAAATGGGACCACACCCAATGTGTAAGCAAGAGACATTTTGTCATATCTTTTCTAAGAATTTTAATTGTATTAATTCAATGTTTCATTTTGAGATAATTATAGATTCACAAACAGTTGTTAGAAATAATACAGACAAATCTCACGTGCGTTTTACATGTCCACTGTGGTCTTCAATGGCACCATCTTGAAAAATTGTGGAACAATATCAGAACCTTGATATTGGCCTGGAAACAGTGAAGATACTGAAAATCACCATCACTACCAGGATTCTTTATGTTGCCCCTTCATAGCCACACCCAATTTCCTTCTGCCCTAGTGCCTTCCTAAATTCCAGACAATCACTAATTTGTTCTCTATTACTAGAATTTTGGCATTTCAAGAATGCTACATAAATGGAATTATATAGTATGCAAACTTTGGGTCTTCTTTTTTTCCCTGAGCAAAATTCTTCAGAGATTCATCTGGGGGATGCACGTATCAGTAGTCTATTCTTTTGCATTTCTAGGTAATAATCCATAGTAATAATCTATCACAGTTTGTTTAACCATTCTCTTCCTGAAACACATGCGGAGTGTTTCCAGGTTAGGACTATCATGAATAAAACTACTATGAACATCTGTGTTCATGTTTTTGTGTAAACATATATTTCATTTCTTTGGTATAATTCTCATTTCGTTCATGTTTTCAAGCAAACATAATTTTCCTAATTGTCCAAGAGTACAATTTCCAGGTCACATGATAGTTACATATTTATTTTTATGAGAAACTGCCAAACTGTTTTTAGGGTCAACAAAACATTTTAAATTCTCATCAATAATTTATGAGTAAACTACTTTCTCCACATCTATATAACTATCATATGGTGCTGTCAAGATATATATATATATATATATATATTTGGCCATTATGATAGGTATGTTGTTTTAATGAATCATATTTTTCTTTTAACTCATTGCTAATTTAATCATAATAAAATGATTTCTCATTTTAATTTTGAGGGTTTTTTATCTTTGCAATTTCTTGACCATTGGTGTTTTTTCTATAAATTGTATTTTGTGTGCTTTATTTTCGTATTTTTTTTGCAAGTAAATGGATTTTTTTTTATTTCAGATTAATATTAGGGTACAAACCATTAAGATACAATGTTTTCATTTGTCAGGTAAGGTCCTTGTTGTAGTTGTGCCCCAACCCAGGAGGTGTGCCATATACCCTTACATTGTGCCCATTAAGTGAGAACGTACCAATCCCTCCCCTCTTCTGCCTTTCCTTTCTCCTCCCACGTGAGTGTAATTCCGTTTTTTCTTGTGTGTCCACATAGCCGTTCATCTATTCGTTCCATGTTAGTATTGAGTACATTGGATACTTGCTTTTCCATTCTTGAGATAGCTTTACCAAGCAGAGTGTTTTCAATGTCATCCAAGTAAATACAAAAGATGTAAAGTCTTCATCTTTTTAGTGGCTGAATAGTATTCTACAGTATACATATACTACAGTTTGTTAATCCATTCGTGAGTTGATGGGCACTTGGGTTGGCTCCATATCATATTCAAATGTGAATTGAAGTGTGATAAACATTCTAGTGCAGATGTCCTTATGGTGAAATGATTACTATTTCTTATACGTTATCTTAGTCTTATTCAGGATACTATAATAAAATGCCATAGACTTGGTGGTTTATGAACAGCATAAATTTGTTTCATTTGAATGTATTTGTTTAAACTTATTCTTCACAATTCTGGAGGTTGGGATTTATAGATCTGGTGAAGCCTTTCTTCTGGGTGTCAGATTGCCAACCTGTATCTTTACATGGATGAATGAGAGGTAGGTAGCTCTCTTTCCTCTTCCTGTAAGGGCACTAATCACATTAATGAGGGGCTCATTCTTATGACCTAATTGCCATCCAAAGACTCCAGATTCTAATACTACACCAATGTGCACTAGGACTTCAATATATGAAATTGTGGGAACACAAACATTCAATCCATTGCATAATTGTATTAAGGTATTAAAAATATAGTTCATGTGATTTTACATACTAATAATATTAATCTTTCATTTTTATTAATTCCTTTTGCCTGATGTTACTGGAATTGCTTGAGCAAGTCAATGTTTTAATTTTCTTATAAAGGTTTGTTCTTAAGTTCTGAAAGGCCACTAGCACGCCAATAGAAGCTTTTTAAATCTGCATCAGTTCTTGATTAGCTCTGTTGGTTAAATAGATCTAAACTGAAGGGCTTTTAAATTCTGAATAGACTTTTCCTCTGTATAGTACACATAAATTTACTCCTTTCCTATTAGCACTAAGCTTGGTGCATTATTCACCTTCAGTAGCAGATTATTTGCTATCAATGGATTATCAATTGTCTCTGAAGCTAGATATTTTCTTATTTCTGGTTAGTATTTTAAAATACTCAGCCCATCTTGTACTTGAAATACAAGTACTATAGCTGGAAATATGACCATTTACGTCTACCACATGTAAGTGTATTTCTGAAGAGGACAGGGATTTTATATGTATAGTCAGAGGACTGAGTGAGCTTGCGGGTTTTATATTTGTGCATACTCATTCTGGCTCAGTCAGGGAGTTGCTCAGTGACCTTACGAAAATTATTCAACCCCTTGCCTTTTCCATTTCCTCTTCTGTGAACAGGGATCAAATCATTTTCTGCCCCCTTGGTCTGATCTCAGAAACTTCACTGATGAGATAAAGGCAGTGGAAAGGTTAAGACAAAAGACAGCATTTGGTTAGGAACAGATTCACTTTAATTATCCACCCAGGGAATATTTGTGTTTGCCGTAACCCCTAATATTGATTATAAGATAGGGAAGCACAGTGATGTCTGCAGCAGAAAACACAGGGTTAGGGCTCTAGGAGGCTCACCCAAAAGCCATGGAAAGCATGAACAGCCAGTCACAAAAATTCCAAGCACCACAAATTCAGAAAGTCTTCACAAAGCCCGGGATTATCCTGAGGGTTTATGCCACAGGCACACGCTCCGTAGATGGAGCCTGATGGAAGGGCTCGTGGCAAAGTAGAAAAGTGAAACCATGGGAGCTGGGGATGTGGAATATGGGATGAATCTACTGCTTGATGTCTGAGAAAGGCAACCTTCTCAGCCCAGATCCTAATTAGCACCAGACACAGCAAACACTGCTGGATATCCAGTGAAATATCCATCTCTCTCTGAACCACACTTCAGCAGGATTTACCTGAAGAAAGAAAACCCTTCTTTTTGGCTTGAAGGTAGCCCCTTCTCAGAGAATACCAAGCAAAATTCTCCCATTCCTGGACTTCTGAGATTTTTGAGGTTAATTTAGGCCAGGGGCTGGAAAATTAAGAACCAGAAGCCAAAAGTAACCTTCCATATGTTTTTACATGACTTATAAGCTAAGGACGGTTTTCACATTTTAAAAAAATTTCAGATTAATATATATGGATACGAACAATCAGGTTACATTTTTGGTGTTTGTTAGGTAAAGTCAAATTTGTAGCTGAGCCCGTCGCTCAGGAGGTATGCTATATACCCACACATTGTCTCTGTTAGGTGGGAGTTTACCAAACCCCCTTCCTTTTGAAATGGCTGGAAAAAAAAAAATCAAAAGATGAACATGATTCTGTGACATGTGGAAATTATGTGAAATCCAAATTTCCAGGTTCCTAAGTAATATGTTATTGGAACACAGCCATGCTGATTCGTTTATGTCTTATCTGGCTCCACACAGGGAAAGAAATGACTAGCAATCCTCCCACTCCATCACTCGGCCAATCCCGTGGGGCACCACCTTGCTTTGTGCCTCTGCCTACAGGGAGCCTGGAACTTTGATTTTAACTCGAATTTCCAACCTACTGGAACAAATTACGTAAGCACTCTTAAAATAATCTAGAGTAAATCTACTCACTTCTTTGCCTGAAGGCAAAAGGCAAGGAAAAGTAGAAAATTCTTCCTCTGTCAATACTGTGCCCATGAGCCTCACGTCACTGAGCCTATAGGGTAATCTAGTTCATTGTTCACGGCTAACTTTCCTCTGCATTCCTAGTAAGACTTCTTAGGTGGGTTCCCAGGGGTCTATTCAAGAGATGTAGGGTACTCAAGAACTGGGTTCCACAGAGGGTCACCAAGTCCAACCAAGCACACTCTTTTCCATGGCCTTCCATGCCACTCCCAGGAGCTAGAGCTCTGGTCCTGAAGGAATTACACAGAGTTTCCACTCTGCAATCCCAGATATGCCTGCAAGGTGGTAGAATAGACTGGCATCCTGGCCTCTCAATTCTTTAAATGGCATATCTTGAGTCTCTGATTTCCTGCCAGTTAACTTCCTATTCCCAGCATTTTGACTCCTCAGTCTCTCAGCCTGTCTAAAGAAAGCAAGGCCACATTTATGGTGCATCTTAGAAGGGTACAGGTGAAACTTACTGAATGTAGAATATAAATGACTGTACACAATAACTGAGAAAATGCCATGAATGCTATTTCAACCAGTTAGATGAAAATATTTCAGATTGTATATAAAACCAACACATTATACCCCATGATTACATTTATGTACATAACCATGACATAATAAGAAAAATAAAGAAAAAATAAAAATAAAATAAAATTGCTGCATAGGCCTTCTGGAAAAAAAGAAAGAAAGAAGGAAAGAGAGAGAGAGAGAGAGAGAGAAAGAAAGAAAGAAAGAAAGAAAGAAAGAAAGAAAGAAAGAAAGAAAGAAAGAAAGAAAGAAAGAAAGAAAAAGTATTTTAAGTGATAAAGGAATCTCAGGGATCAACCTGTACGGTGTAGGTCACAGAGAGATCTGTGGACCGTAGCATTAGTATCACCTGAGAGCTTCTTAGAAATGCAAAAATCTCAGGCCCCACTCAGACCTTCTGAATCAGAATCTGTGTTTTCACAGAATTTCTACGTGATTCATATGTACATTGATGTTGGAAAAGTACAGAACTACTCCACCACCGTAAATTGGGAGCCTGAGGTTTAACTTTGACACCTCAAATTGAGGGTCCAGTTCTGATTTCACTCCTCTCAGTAGCACCTTCAAGCCTCCAGAAGAGTGTCATGCTCACACCTTCTAGCAGAAACTGTCCAGACAGCTGCCTCACTCCCATTCTCTCTTTATTCAAAACCAGCACTGTTGGAGATCAGACCCTATTCCATAATCAACCAGTCCTCAGCTTAAACTCTTCATGTCCAATGTTAGTGAGCCACTCAGCTAAAAGACGTGCACAGAAATTCTTAAAGAAACATTTACCTTTACATTTCCTTCAATGCGTGAATAGTTAAATAAAGTAGGGTACTGCCACACCCTAGAACACCACTCAGCAGGAAAAAGAAAAAATAAATATCAGTAATACACACAACAACTGGAATAAACCTCAAATAAATTATGCTAAATGAAAACAGCCAATATCAAAAGGATATATACTGCACAATTTTATTTTTATAACATCATTGAAATGGCATAATTAGAAGGATAGAGAATAGGTTTTTGGATGAGAAGAGTTAGATACGGAGGGAGAGGGTAAGTCTGACTCTAAAGGTGCGGCAGGAGGGACTTTCATGGTGATGGAAAAGTTAAGCTGGGATATTTACCTCAAAGGACTTTGGGGGAGACTCAGCACCCATAGCTCAGTGAGTAGGGCACCAGCCACATACACTGAAGTTGGCACGTTTGAGCCCAGCCAGGGCCTGCTAAACAACGACAACTGCAACCAAAACATAGTCAGGCATTATGGCGGGTGCCTGTAGTCCCAGCTACTCAGGAGGCTCAAGCAAGAGAATCACTTGGAGCTTAACAGTTTGAGGTTGTTGTGAGCTATGATGCCACAGCACTTTACCTAGGGTGACATAGTGATACTCTGTATCAAAAAAAAAAAAAAAAAAAGACTTTGGAGGAGGTAGTAACATTTGGACAATAAGGGTTATATTGTTAGACTAAAGGCTACTTTTATATTGTTTAAGTATTGTTACATTGTTAGAGCAAATGCTACTTTTATGTTGGTTTTTTTTGATAATTCTTTGAGATAAACTTTTCTATGTATGTTTCTTTGTATCCCATTATAAAAAAAACGGCTAGAATTGCAACGGAGGCAGAACAGTCTTGGAGATGCTACTTTCACCATTCTCTAGATTTCTGGCTCTCTGACAACAAAACTTGGTGGACCTATTTAAAAAAAAAAAAAAAAAAGAGTTCTTGGCATTGTGATCGTTGTCGTGGTTACACAGAACTCCACTTGGGATCAAATTGCACAAATTGCATAGTACACACACACAAGTGCAAGTACAACTGTTGAAATCTGAATAAGCTTTGGTGATTGTACCAAAATAACCCTCCCAATTTTGATTTGCTACTCTAGTTATGCAAGATATTCTTTGGGGGAGGCAGGACAAAGGGTTCACAGGACCTCTCTCTTTTTTCTTTTTTTTTTGCGTTTTGTGACTGTAAGTGCTTCAAAATAAAAAGTTAAAATAAGGTAATTAAAAATGTAGATGCACTTACATATGAATTAGTGAATGAGCAAATCAATAAACAGAGAATTACCCATAATAGGAGTGAGCTAGGTAGTTACTTTTCTGTTGGGAATGTGTTTTCTGTATTTCTTATTATTCAGGGCTACCAAGATTCCATCAGTTAAAATTCTAGCCTCTAATTTGGCTGGTTCTAAAGAGAAGTTCTAGTCCTACTGGCATTTGGGGAAAGAAGGGGCATCTTTAGGTACCCTAAAATAAGGGTACTTTATAAATCAATGCTTCACAAGTCTAGAGACATTTATTACAAAAAAATTTTTGTCCTTATGTAAAGCCATAAGAACACCTCATGTCTCACTCATGCCACTTTTATCTAACACATCTAGTTGGAATTGAAAGAATTAAAAATGCATTTATGGGGCTCTGAGGTCAAGATCTTAATACATAGGCCCTGCTTCCACTTCCTGTATCCCAGGAACTTTCCTTTACTATCTTAAGCAGAATTAAAATGGACTATGTATTTTAACATAATAACCACTTTCACCCTTGCACATGTAATTGCTTGAATTTTAGTTTTAATTCTCTCTATCTCTTGCTGTAATTATGAGAATAATTAGATGTCAGAGTTCAGAGCTTCCAAATTTAAGGAGAAAAGGACAGTCAAAATGAAATCCTTTTTCCAGTCCTTAAATATCAACTGCTAACACGGCTACAACTAACATTTTCATAGCGTTTTGAAACTTATAAGACACTTTCCCTTAGAAGGATCCACCCAGGAATCAACTTGGACAATATGGGAAGCAGTGTTAAAAGCTATTAAACTGGAAACTGAAAATTGAATGGACATTTTCCACCAATAAACAAAGGCCTGTTTGGGTACAATGAAAGAAAATTGGGACATCACCTGCTCCCCCCCCCCAAAAAAATCTCTCACTCTGACCTTTTTGTTTTTTTGACTGTGAACCCAATCTCTCTCCATGAGAAGATGAATAAATCCTCAGCTTGGGGGCAAGAAATTTAACTGGAAGACGAGGATCTGGCCGCCTGTCACTGTCAGCCAAATGCAGAGATGGGGATTAGGTTCAGTGAGTTTTATTATCAAAGGCCTCTCAAATCTGTTCCATCTCAGTTATAATTTTAATAGTTTTTATAATGGGAATACAAGACAGCAAACCCAGAAAATTTTAACTTTATCTTATCTGATAGGAGGTAACATCATAGTAGCCTTCATGTTAACAATGTGAAATGTTTAACCAACAAGAAGGAAATTTTCACTTTAACAGAATATCTAAGAGAATCATTAAAGAAAACATCATATCGTCAAAGTAACCTTTACTCTACCAATAGCACAGCACCTGGTGTCTATGTGTGACGACCTCTTCACTTCTCCGAAGATAAACATCCTCACGATCTTGGGGACACCTTAACTACATAATCACAGAAGGCGTGTGGGGAAGGCTGAGTAGACTAGGTCAGCTGTCCTGCTTCAGCTCAGCTGCTCAGATTCCATCTTGCAGGCCACTTTTCTGGCTTCAGAAACAAAGCTAAAGATATAAACTAGGATATGAACCTTCCAAACACTAGTGAAAGAAAATGGCTTGAAGTTGGGTATTGTCAAGAGATGGAAAGGCACCAATTCCTGCAAATGCTGTTACAGTAGCTGAGTCTTGCACTCTTAAGGTCAGACCCACCTTGGAATTTTTAATGATGAGCAAGTAAGTACCTTGTTTGTTGACACTTGTCAAATTGCATATTCTCCTACTTGCAGCCTGAGAATTGCCTGTAGCATCACAGTTTAACAGGATGGAAAGCTCTTCCCACACTCACAGGAGGAAGATTGGTGGCTCCTGGAGGCAGGGGGAGAAGAAGAGTAGAGAAGGCCTGGAGAGCTGGGGCATCCTCCCCACGGCCAGGCAGCTGACCATAGGAGCTCAGGAAAGAACTAGGTAGTCTCACCTTGAGTGGAGGGTTCGGGGCAGGGGCTAAGAGTAGATAAGCTGTCACCTTTCTGATTTCCTCAAAGGAGGCTTGAAATGAAATTATACTGATAGACTGAGAGTTTGTTGAAAGCAAACAGGGCTGATTGTCCCCGGGGCTCCAGAACACACTTATCTATTGAATCCTCCACAGGTATGTGCTTTGGGAAAGTAATTCTCACATAGGGCTATGGGAGATATTAAAATGAATTGAGCCCAGAGGCAAACTAGAAACCAAATACAAAAATACAAAAGGACAAATGGTAATTAATAGTCACAAATCAGAAGGGACAAGAAGCAGAAAGGGCAAGCTCCGGCATAAAGCCAGGCATTCAAGAAGCAGGGTGTGGCATGTAAATAAGAAACAATATGAGGCATTACCTAAGGCAGACAC
Organism: Perodicticus potto; assembly: GCA_963574655.1. NCBI lineage: Eukaryota > Metazoa > Chordata > Mammalia > Primates > Lorisidae > Perodicticus > Perodicticus potto. The sequence continues at coordinate 16,072 of CAUYRH010075697.1, read as the reverse complement.
TGTGTTTTCACATCTATCTCTTGTGAACCAAGCTGGCTGAGCTTAAAAGGTCAGGGAGGGGGAGAAGTGAAGTGATGGGAATAGAAGGGAATAAGACATGGTTGTTTTCCTCAAATGCCTTATGGTACAGTGCAGAAGTTAGATGCACTCACTGGAAACAAAATGACAAGTAGAATATGGGAAGTGCTTTGCAAGAGAAGCAAAGAAAAGCCCAAGGAAATATGGGAGAAAATGACATTGGTTTTTATTCTAGGTATCTCAGAAGGCTTCATGGAGAAAGACACACTTGAACTAGATCTACATAAGATTTCAAGAAGCAAGAGATGATGGGAAGAAACCTTCTGAGTGGAGGAACAGCAAGTTCAAAGACCAGAAAGCCAACCAAAATATGCAGAGCATTTATTTATTTATTTATTTGGCAGTTTTTGGCCAGGGCTAGGTTTGAACCCACCACCTCCGGTATATGGGGCCAGCGCCCTACTCCTTGAGCCACAGGCGCTGCCCTGCAGAGCATTTTTGAGAGTGTGGTGCTTGAATATACATAGAGACCCACTGGTGCATGAACGCCCAGTGGGCCAGGGAAGAAGCTGGAGAGACTGACTGAGACTGGCGGGGGCCTGGCCTGAGGCAGAGAGTGACCTGCCTGGTAGACCTGGTAGGGAATGGAGCAGGGAAAGAAAAGGGGAGAAATGCCCATGGGGGGAATGTATCAGAGAGAGGTCGTGATATTCCTGACTGGGAGGGTCGAGGGGGCTGCAGAAGTGATTCTGCATTCAGAAGTCTCCATCTGGCTGGAGACAGGGCAGAAAGAACAGAGTGAGAGAAGGCTTTGAGATTTCCAACCAGTACAGCTAGGAGCTGACCCTCTTATAAAACTATTGGTACTAGATTTTTCTTTCCTTTTTTTGTTTCTTCAAATGATTCATGTCAAAGAAAGATATGCACTTCTGCCTATTTTAAAAATCAGTTATGTGTGAGATTATTCATAACTTCAGACTGATTCTTGTATTATTTTGACATATGAAACCTGAGTTTGGATTCCCTAGACGCAGGTAGTAAGACAAGAATTTGGGTCCTATTACACGTAATTTATTAAGAATGCTGAGACTGTGGGCTTCTCTGGAGTCTAGGCTCGGCTTGACCCTCTGGGGACCCATGAAGCATAAATTGCACCACAGAGTTGATCCCAATTTGAGGCCAGGAGATCAGTCTTCTGTATCCCTGGCTTCAAGTTGCTCTGGGACCGAGTGGGAGATAAGTTTAGCCCCCAAGGCATGCAGTTTTCCAGTGGTTTAGGGCAATTCTCTAGAGAGGGAGCAGCTGTGATATGTTAGTTGCCAACATTGATAGCGTCTGGGTTTGGGGCTGCTTCCCTGGTAGAGTAGATCTGGGTAAGTCATCAACAGGGTCCACTACATACGGGTTTGGATGGTAACCTTTGGTAACCATATCTCAAATGGGTATTTCAAATACAGGCTATTTTGGTGACTGGTCATTTCCATAATTGTCCCTTATTTTCTCCCTGATGATGAGCTTGAAGATATATTCCTCAAACTTGCGTCTCTAAAGTGGGCATCTTGGACCAAGACCTTAGAAAACAGCAAGGAGGCTTCCAAGAGAGTACGAGAGCTCTATAAAATCTTCCTTTTCCAGCCCCAGGTTTCTTTTCCCCACAGAGCACCATGATCAGAATATATTCTTGTCAGAATTTGTGAGTCACAATCTTCGTTGCCTGGTAACATTTTAGCTTAATCATCCATCGATCTCAAATGGCAGGAAACACCTGAGCCCAGAAGCAGAGCAAGCACTGAATAAGAAAATAGTCAGGCTTTGGTGCTGAAATCCTGACTCAACCAAGGCCATTTCTGAGGGGAAGGACTTTTAGATAAATCCCACGTGGCTGATAAGCAAGTTTCAGTAAAGGTCAGGGTCATACCTTAGTTACTTACAACAAAAAAATAATGAAGACAATAGATCTGGGGCTGATCACTTCATAGGCTTCTGAGTTTCTGTTCCATGATCATAGGAAATAGTGTGTCCAAGGTTGCTTGTTATACAAAAAAGTTCAAAATAACAATAACAACCTCAAGAGGAAAAAACAAAATCAAAAGTCTAAAGGGCACAGGAGCTAGCTTAAAAGAGTGCTTGCTGGCCAAATAGGAGAATTTTAGCACCAAAGTATTGAAGGATGGTAATCCATGAATCTGTAATAAATATAACCAGAACAAATCAACATATAACCAGGGGAGAAGGAGGGCTCTGCTTCAACAGAAAGCCAATTGCTTACTTGTAGATGCAGCTGATGAACTGGAGTTGGAAAATCATTATTTTGCAACTATTAATCAAGCCAGGATCATCAAGGATTTTAAATGCATGGAAAAAATTTGATGAGGAGAAAGATAGTTGTATGATATTACATGTCTTTGATAGACTGCTTAGTTGCAAAGGAAGTACACTATACTGTAGATAAATTAAATCATCCCTTAATGGGGACAAGCTTGGACAACACTCTGTGTGATCAAAATCAGCATCACTAACGAGGGACAGACAGACATCACACGCTCTGAAAGTCATATCTTGACAAGGGTATCATGTCTTCCAGGTGTATTCTAGATGGGAATGTACAACCTTAATACAGTCATGAGGAATTCTAAGAAATCTCCAAATGAGAAACATTCAATGAAAAGTAGGGAGTTGTGTTCAAAAATGTTAATGTTGTAGCTGAAAACAAAGGCTGAGGAACAGTTCCAGACTAAAGGAAACCAAAGAAGCATGGCAATTAAATAAAATATGTGAGCCTGGACTGGATCGTATGCTGAAGGAAAAGAGTGCTATAAATGGCCTGACATTCATTCACAAGGGGCTGGGGTTATAAGGGACAATATTCTTACCCTTAGGAAATACACACTTAAGAACATAGACGTAAAAAACTATGAAGTATGTGATGCATATCCTAATGGTTTATGAAAGTATATTTATGTACATGCGTTATGGGTACATGTATACTGAGAAAGATGAGGAGAAGGCAAACAATTTAACATGCGAACAACAGAAAAATCTGTGTATTCACTGTGTTATTCCTGAATCTTTTCTGCATATTTTCATAAAAAAGGTATTTATGGCTCGGCACCTGTAGCTCAGAAGCTAGGGAGCCAGCCACATAACACCAGAGCTGGCAGGTTCGAACCCAGCCTGGGCCTGCCAAACAACAATGAAAACTACAACCAAAAAATTAGCCAGGCATTGTGGCAGGCGCCTATAGTCCCAGCTTCTTGGGAAGGTGAGGCAAGAGAATTGCTTAAGGCCAAGAGCTTGAGGTTGCTGTGACTGTGACGCCACAGCACTCTACCAAGGGTGACAAAGTGAGACTCTGTCTCAAAAAAAAAAAAAAGCTCAGGATGAGATGACTTCACTGGTGAATTCTACCAAACATTTAAAAGAATAATAAAGGCCATTTTTTCCCCTCAAACTCTTCCAAAAAACTGAAGAAGAGGGAATACTTTCAACTCATTTTATGATGCCAATGATCCCCCCCCCATACAAAAGCAAGACAAAACATCATAAGAAAAGAAAATTACAGGCCATAACTCTATTGAAGACAGATGCAAAGATCCTCAACACAATTCCAGCAAACCAAATTCAACAGCATATTAAAAAGATCATACACAATGGCCAAGTGACATTTATGCATTTTTCCCTTTCCTGATATGCAAGGATGTTTCAACAGATGAAAATCAATTAATGTGATATACCACCTTACAGAATAAAGGATAAAAAAAAAAGATCATCTCAATAGACATACAAAACATTTGACAAAACAACACAAGTTTTTGATTTAAAAACTCTCAACTAGGAATAAAAGGAAAGTTCTTTCCATTAATAAAGGCCAAAACTGAAAAACCTACAACTAATATGCTTAACAGTGAGAAACTGAAAGCTTTTCCTTGAAGATAAGGACCCAGGAGGGAATGCCCCCTCTTCCCACCTCTAAGCTACATAGTACGGCAAGTCCTAGCCAGAGGAATTAGGCAAGAAAAAATTAAATTAAAGGTACTCAAATTTAACAAAGAAGTAAAATTATCACCATTCATAGATGACATTATCCTATATGTTTTATTATATATGTCCTGCAGAACACCCATACTCATGAACACACAACAGTTTGAACTAGAACTAATAAATAAATTTAGCAAAGTTGCAGGATATAAGACCAGCAGATGTTAGACTAGAGGCTACTTTGGGGAACAATTATGTCCTACTTTCATCTGCATTCATTACAGGGTGCTCAGCAGAACACAATGGACTTTTGTGCCCTCAGTTTGGTTAAATAATAATGATGATGACAACAACAATAATAATAATAATAATAGCTAACACTTACTGAGAAATTACCAAATTCCTGACTTGTTCCTGGTACTTTATACATATTAAAACATTTAATTCTCACAGTGATTTTTTTTTTAGGCAGACTCTATCATGTGAGTACCATTTTCCAGATATGAAAACTGAGACACAAAAAGGCTAAATAACTTGCCAAGGGCAGAGAGTAAAACAGCCAAGCTCTTTCTCGCAAACATCATGTGGTACTGTTTATGTTGGGCCATACTGAAATCCTGACATCTGAAGGACAGCATAATTTGCCACTGTGACAGCAAGAGAATTTCTGCAAATAGGAACAATTGTCACTACAAATGTCAGTGTCACAGGGCAGCCATCCCACCTGGTCATCCTCGGGAGGCCATGCTCTTATGTTATCCAGTGTCTTTCCAGCAAGGGCACTCTGCTTCCTTCCAGGGGCTTCCCTACTTCTTTCTCCAAACCAAGAACTACTCACTGGAACTGATTTGTCTTTGAGGCCTCTGCAACCTGACTATCATGATTACACCAATCTCTCCTCCAATTAGGTTTTTACTATGAAAATTCTATTTAACAATCTCCTTACCCCCAAATCTCAGTGGCTTAAAAACAGAATGTTTAGTTTTTTTTTACTCTATTCTAAAAATCATCTATGGTTTGGCTAACATTGATTGGGCTTTCTGGGTGCAGGTGGGCTAGGAGAGATTCTTACCTTCAGATCACATTCATGTCTGCCTGTGGGATTTCATCATTTTTAGACCAAATAAGCACCACCAACAAGTCCTTCTTAAGACAGAAAGCAGAGAAAAAGAGGCTAAACAAAGCAACAAAGAAAAAGAGCCTAAACAAATCAACAGAGAAAAAGAGGCTAAACAAACCACAAAGCATAGTAAGGCTTCAGCACATAATGTGTCTGCTAATGCTCCATGGACCAAAGCAAGTTGTATGAGCCCCAAATGCAGGGTGGAATTTTAAATAAGCATACTCCATGGGGAGGGAAAGCCACATGGCAGAGGAGCATGGAAATATAACCATATTTTAGGAGGGACTGCAGAATTGGGATGCCAGGTGCAGGGGCTCACGCCTGTAATCCTAGCACTCTGGGAGGCCAAGGCAGGTGAGTTGCTTGAGCTCAGGATTTAGAGCAAGAGTGAGACCCCATCTATGGTGCATTTTAAAAGGGTACATATCAAATCTACTAAGTGTAGAGTATAAATATCTTAACACAATAATTATGAAAGTGTGGCAAAGGTTATGTTAACCAGTTTGATGAAAGTGTTTCAAATTGTATATAAAACCAGTATATTGTACCCCATAAATGCATTAATGTACACAGCTATGATTTAATAAAAAAAAAATAGAAAAACTAGCCAGGTGATCCCCTATCTACTAAAAAATAGAAAAACTATCTAGATGCTGTGGCAGGTGCCTATAGTCCAAGCTACTCGGGAGGCTGAGGCAAGAGGATTGCTTGAGCCCCCCAGTTTGAGGTTGCTGTGAACACCATGGCACTCTGCCCAGGGCTACAGAGTGAGACTCTGTCTCAAAAATAAAGAAAGAAAAAATTGGGAATGATAATCTTATCTATTCTGATTTATAGTTCTTTCCCATATCCCAGAATCAGCAATGCAGAGGGGTCTCAAAACTGTTGGGGGCAGGAAACACAGAACATATGGCTTTCCCGTGGGCTCTAGTGTGGACTCAGCCCCAGTACTCACTCGGAAGTGGACAGATGAGACGCCCATCATCAGGGATGGCCAGAGAGCAAACTCTCGCATAACCCACATGCTTCAGGAAAGTCACATTACTCCAATTTGAGTAAGTGGGGTACAATTAAGTGATCAACCATCAAAGAGCTCCTAAGATCTCAAACTGCGACATTGGCTTTCTGTTACAGAGTTCAAAAGAGAAACGGCGTGTTAAGGACCGCTTGACCTCCCTGGGAAGACACGAGTAACATGTCCGCAACATTTATCAAGCAAGCCCGTGTGTGAGTAAGTTCTCAGCCCCATCGAGGGGCTCCTGGAAAAAGGGAAGGCATTCCATAAAGTGATAATTGTACAGCGTGAAGCGCACGCAGAGAGAGCCTCCGGGAGCTGAGAGCTTTGAAAGAGGACCTTGAATGTCCTATAGATAGAAAGAACAGATAGAAAATGTGTGCTAAACGCATCTCCAGAGAGGATAACCAGATAAGTCAGGAGAGATGGGGGACAATAATAGAGTGGGATATTACAGGATTGTTGTTCAATAGAGTTTTAGAAAATTATTTTCCAGGAGCAAGAGGGAATAAAGGAAATGGTCTGAGCTGACAAATACTTTAAAGGGCTGCCTTGGTCCGGAGAAATTCCTGAACTATCTTTTTGAGTTAAAGTTCTTTATTTTTTACTGCTTCAAAGCCATTTACTTTCTGACTAAACTGTGTGCAGGGAAAATAATTTAAATGATTCAACATATGTCACCCAGAACTACTGAGCCCTGCGTTCTTTTTTAAAAGACAATCCCCATGAGAGCTCTATTTTTGGTTCAAGCAGATTTTCTTTTCCACCAGAGCTAGCTGGGATGATACTTTCCCTTATTTTCTATTCAGCATGGGAGCCAGTTGGGATTCTTTAAAAGGCCCGCTGTGTTGCTGAGTGTCCTGGAAGAATGCAGCATTGCGGTAGCTCCAGCTAAACCAATAAATCATGACCTGGAAACACCAGCCATTGTGCCCTCCTGTTTATCACAGACAAAAGGAAATGCAGTTCCTTTTCTTTCTTCCTTTGTGGCAACGTAGCACCCAAGGGTTATTCTATGAGGAGGGAGAATTAAAAGCTGAAAGCCAGATATTTTTCTAGCTTGCGTTAAAATGTTACTTTGGGATTGTAAATGTCATTACAGAGAAGTCTAGTATTCACCCAATCTGGTTCCAGAGGCACAGGAAGATTAAACACCCCTGCTCCTTTGCTGTGGTGGAGATATTTGACTGGTTCCGGTCCATGGACAAAGATGTGTATAATTTCAAACCCAACAGTGAAAGGCCATGAATATTTTTCCATTTTCTCTTCCCTGGTTCTGTTGAATAAGGAGGCTGCTTTTGTTTCTGACAGTACAGTTAATAACTATGACATCCCAGAGGCTGGGGACAACAAGTTACTATACAGAGAATGGTTCCCTGGGGGACTGTCTGAGCAGTCAGTAGACATCACAAAGATAAGAAGTACCCCTTTACCATGATCCATTTAATCGACCTACCCTGAAATAAATGCTAAGGGAGATCTACAAGGGTCTAAAATAAGGGCCCTTAATTTAGGCTAGAATAATAATGACTATTCAAAACAGACCCTAAAGGGGGAAGGTGCTTAAGCAGCATCCATTATTAATCTCTCATGCTCCATGTAGGATATATCCATAGGTGAATTCCTCAGAATCACATTCAGAATCTGGTAGTTCCCACGTTAGGCACAGTTTAAATATAGTATTTTTCTTACCAAATTAAAGCAGAAAGTCAGGAAAGAGAGTGTTCAGTGACAGAATTGCAATAAACAAAGATGCCAACAATTTATCAGCTTGGATGTTTCTGCTGCATTCCTGGTCCTAAAATAATTGGATTTAGGATCTGGTTTTCTGAAATGTTGTTTAGTTTGTATATTAATGATGATTGTTCAGTGTTTTCTCTGTGACCCAGAACACTCTGTAATACCAACTATTTTGTAGAAAGAATACAGAAGGAAAAAATATCAGAAGCATAGCCTTGTGGACACGGAGCCCACTTACGTACACTAGTTTGTACATGTAACGTTTCTTCTTATCAAAGCCCACAGCTTTGGATCTGAGTGCAGCCATAAAGCACCTCAGAGGATGTAAAGATCAGCTCCTTAATAGCAAGAAGCAGCATGATTTACAGTAGGGACTTCCTCATATACCTCCTTACAGCCTTGTCCAGGCCAGCAGGCTTCACTCACATGGGGGACACTTTTGTAAAGCTAAGACTACCTGCAGTTGGTAAATGCCAAGTGGCTGGAGCCATACACTTTTGGTCAGCATCTTCTCCTACACCCTTGAATGCTGATCATGAATGGCAAAAGTGAAACATGGTGTCTGTGGAAGGTCTGATGGAGCCAAGTAGATCATCTTGTGCTGTAACTATTAGAAGTTCAGAGTCCACCTCCAGATTTCCACAGTCTGTCTCTCTGAGCTAATAAAACCTAATGGTTCACTATGCACCATTTTCATTTTTCCACATCTGAAGCCAAGGAAGAAGAGAGTGACTAAAAGAGAAAGTATGGTGAACTTGATTTTCTAACTGAGTACATCCCTGAATGGGTATCTTTCTTATGAAAAATGCCTTGGAATTTAAGGTAAGCACCGAGTTTTCCTTGCCGGCCTATCTTCCAGAATTCATCTGGAAACTCCATGGCTTTGAGCACTGACTAATGTTATTCTTAGCAACCAGGAGATTGGAGTGATGTTGTAAAGAGGATTTTCATGAGGGTGATCCATGCTCAGTAACTAAGTATAACCTACAGGGGTTCTCTGCCTCTCCATGGGAGGTGATTAAATATCCTCAGTAAAGAGTTTTATTGAACTGGGAAACTTTCACAGAGAAAGAATCCAATGGTGACCAATTCTTTTGCAAACTGGATTCTGTCAAGTATCCTTCATTCCACCTCCTAGAGCCACAGCAACAATCAGGGCTCTGCAGCACTCATTTACAAAGTGGACCGTCAAACACGACCATTTGTAAGCACAGTTAAAAATAAAATGAATTTGTGGACAGGGGCCTTATCTTGGTTGCTCCCTTCTCTATCAGGAAAATGGTCAGGTTGAAATGATGGAACTAAATTGTGAAGAGACTTTAAAGTAGACCTGTGGGTGCCACTGAAAGCTAGGTTTTTATTTTTAAGAGCAAGCAAGACTCAGCTGGTTTGAGTCCAACTATAACTACAAATCAGGAGTTGCCTTGATCACCTCCATTCAGCTTCAAATAACAACTCACATAATGAAAAACAAATAAATAAAGTGGTCAAGATGCAATTCTGTTTGATCTACTCATTTTTACCAAGGAACTTCTCTTTCTTTTTATTTTTTTTCCTTTAGGAAATATGGAGCCAAATACAAGACAAGTTCTCTACTGTAGTAATTGAGGTCATGGTTACCTGTATCTTGCAAACTCAAGGAGGCATCTATTTGATTCCAGAATCAGCTTTTGCTCATGTTTGAAGAACTTCCTCCCAATATGTAACAGTTAACAAACTATTAAAAATAACCACTTGAGACCCACACAATAGAGATTTTTCTTATTTCTAAAGGTCTATGAAATGAAGGATTGAATGTTTGCATTTTTGCCCTACTTTAAAAGTAGTCATCTGCTAACTCTGTCCCAATAGGTAAAATACTGGGACATGCCATTTGCTGGTAAAAGTGTTGTGAACAGGAATCATATTCTCTTGCTTTTCTCTTAGGAACCCACAGCAACTGAAAAGCAGGTGGCACAAAGGAGTGTTTGGTGTCCCCACACTGGAATGCTGCTGAGCATCTGTCATTCCTGGTTAAGTGATCCCAATATATTACCGCACCACCCAAGGAAGAAGCTTGTGTGTGCTAGTGCAAGAGAAAGGTAAATAGATGGTTAGGATAATTCTTAAAATCATTCCAGGTAAATGACTATGTCTATCAACTTAAAACTTATCCTTGCCCACACCTACTTATTTATGTAGCCTTTATAACAAGCAGCACTGCAACTTGTGTCAGAGTATTTTAGTATTTCCACGAGCCTCAATAATGTCTGTTCAGGAAAGGGCTTCAAGGTGATTGGCTGGAGGCATCTGGTATTCGCCTTTTCCATAAAGGAGTAGATAGTGAGTAGATGACCTCGGTTCAAACAGATCAGCTGAAAGAGAACACTGGAATTCAGGTGAGAAGTGACAGGAAACATCTAAGGCAAGGAAGGGGAGAAACGCAAGGCAGCCTTCATGGTCAGGATTATCTGAGAGCCCCAAGAAGCTCCCCAGTGTGGCAAAAGGGTAAGTGAGAGACCCCCAGCCATCCACATTCCCTGCGACCCTAGCCATGGGAAGGCCCCTTGTGAGCCTTGAGGCTAGTGAAGGGATGTCACTGCTGCACAGAGGGGGCTCACACTGGGTCTCACACATCCCTGAGTCATAAGCAGCTACAGCTACAGTGAGGTACCAGTTGGGAGCCTGGTCCCCAACATTCTGCATCCTGCCCTGAGGATCAATAGTCCTTGCATCAGTACAGCTATGGACCCTCATCGACAGCCCCTGCATGCAGCCACCACCACTGCTGGGTGCTGCCACCAGGGCTGAAGTGGGAGCTCCCAGCAGTGACTTCACCCCACCAGCAGAGGGGTGGCCTTGCATTTAGCTCTTTTACCCACAGCTGCCACTTCTGCTGCCACTGCAAAAACACAAGCCACTGGCAGTGACCCCACCACCCCCAGCAGTGGGACCAACACATGGTACAAGCAACCTAAAGACAGGCTCTCCACCTGTAGCAACCACCTGGGGCTAAAGAGCAGCTTCCCAGCCAGAGCCTATGGCTGCTGCCACTGAAATTCACTTGCACTCCCCCAGAAACAGGGCTGCAACACCACTGTTGCCATCCCCAGCTACTCTGCTGGGGCCTGGGAATCGTCTATCCATACCTGCCTATCACGGCCAGTGCCTGTATGCACCTCTGGTGAGGCCTGGGGATAGGTGTGCTTGTCCTGCCTCAATCCCCCTGGGCCCCAGCACATGTCTGAGACTTTGGCATTGCCCTCCCCATCTACCACTAGTGGCACCTGAGCACTCCTCTCCAGGGCCAGAAGAGAGGCCCACCCAAGGGGCTTCTACCACTGCAACTGGAACCCACTCCCATGTGACACCTGAATACCTGGGGACTAGGCTTTCCAGTGAATTTTAGCCCCTGCCAACACCAACATGGATCACTTGGGAGGCAAGTGTTTTTCCCACCAGTACTAATGCCATTGCCCATGCCATGCCTGCTACCCGGGGGCTGAGGACCCACCCAGCCACCCAGCCCACCACTACCACTTCTGGCAAACCAGGAAGCTGCCTAAAGGCCTGAGATTCAGCCTACCTTGACATGCTGACCAGTGTCAGCCTATACCACCCTGGGCCCAAAGACAGCAGTGGCCCATTGCTGCCACTCCTCAAGCCTAAGATCTGAATCACCTAAGCATTTTGTCCTCAACAAAATTTCACTACAGCCTTCACTAACAACCATCCTCTCAGTCACTGAGAAAATTATAGACACCATTGACGCTATACATAGCCAAAGGAATTATACCAGGACTACACTACTGCACATACTCAGAATGCAAACCAAAGTGCCCAACCCAAATGATACCAAAGAAATATCTTCAGAAAAAAAGAAATGCTGCCCAATAAAAACAAATCTACAAAATTAGAAGAAATGACTGTTACATCAGATGTGCCAATATTATAATAAGAACAGAAGAACCATGAAAAAGCAAGAAAATATGATACCATCAAATAGCTCAATAAATCTCCAGTAATAGATTCCAATGAAAAATAAAGTTATTAAATGTTAGATAAAGAGTTCAAAGAAAAGGCATTAAACAAGTGAAATAACAGAGATAAATAATAAAAATAAATCACAAAATGAAAAGAAATTTCTCAAAGAGAAAGATATAAAAAGAAATCCTGAAACTGAAAATTCACTGAATAACATATAAAGTACAATGAAGAACTTCAAAAATGTACTAGATCAAACAGAAGGGAGAAATTCAGAACTTGAACAGTTTTTTTAAATAGCCCACTAAAACACAAATTTTTAAAAAGAATTTAAAGAAAAACAAAGTATGTGTGATTTATAGGACACATAAAGCACCAAAATATTTAAATATTCACAGAAACAAATAAAATTAAAGGAATAGAAAACCTATATCACGAAAAAATATAAATATATTCTATGTTTTATATCTTTACAGTTATAGAAAGATAATTAGATATCCAGAAACAAGAAGTTCAGAAATCCCCAAATAGATAAAATTCAGAAAGATCTTCTCCATGGCACATTATAGTCAAACTGTCAAAAGTCAAAGACATTGTGCTTGCTTTGGCAGCACATATACTAAAATTGGAATGATACAGAGAAGATTAGCATGGCCCCTGTGCAAGGATGACATGCAAATTAGTGAAGTGTTCCATATATTTTATCATTAATATTTTTATTATTATTAATATTTTTTTCTCTTCTTCCCTTCTTCTTATGGTTGCTGAGAGTGCTTACATCAGTTATTTGATTTTGTTTGTTGGTTTGTTTTTGACTATTTGTGTGTATGGTTGCTTTTTTGTTTGTTTATTCATTTTGTTTCAATGTGTCTTGGGTTTTGCTAAATCCTTAGGTTGGCTATTTTCCCTAACTCCAATTTTTACATTCAACAAGAGCAACAGAGATTTTTGTGGGGGATGATGGCTGACTGTAGCCAGCTTTTAACAGAAGATCCTGTCCAGAGGGAGAGATAATGGCCAGAAATAACCCAACAAAGTTGAAGGGTGGGAGCTGAGCTGAGAGAAGAGATTGATAATTGCACTTCTTCTCTGCCGAGGCAGGCTGTGACTCTAAGGAAACAAATTTCAGGTACAGAACCCATCCCAAAGGAGATGCATGTCCATCCCCTCCCCCAAGAGCATTGCTTGTTTGCTGTAGGATCTCTATTAGTGAGCAGTGAACTGAGGTTCTCATCTCTCAGCCCATGGGAGCAAGTTACTGGAAGCTGGGACTCCTTCTCCAGAGAGTCCCTGCTGTGAGCCTGGGCATTCTCTTGCCTGGCAGAAAGGTTGAACAAATATTTTTCTTGCCACTTTGAACTACCAGTCCACCCTTCCTCCCCTTGCCTGGTGATCTAGAAGCACAATCCCTGCAGAGACTAGAATGTCCATGGTTCTTTGTTAGGACTGGGCATTGTATGAACTGCAGCAGTGCAGCTATGCTGTATCTGTGAATCCAGTAACAGTGTAGACAGGCACAGGGGATAAGGTATCTGGCCTGGCTCTGAGAAAGTGCAATGCAGCAGTGGGTGGAGGTTTAAGTCTCTATACGATGGGTGGAAACTCCAGAATGGCTGAGGCATGGGAATCTGAGTGGAATTGCCTCCCACCCAGCATCAGGGTTAATAGAGAATTGGAGAGACACCACCCCAATTCTGTGGACTTCCAGAGGGAGCTAGACCTTGCCTTGCAGAGATACAGGAGGAGCAGAGCAGCTGAAGCATAGGCACAGTATCTGAGGGTGGAAAACATTTGCTGCTGTGTTAACCTCTGGTTTGGAATGAGCTCAGGGGGAGCACTCCCCAGTTTCCACTGAGCACCTGAGGTAGTCAGACTTCAGCTCCCCCAGCTGGCAGGTAGCAGAGTGCGGTCACCTGGATGACAAGGCATTGACTTCCTTCTGACATTGGCAGGCCCAAATTCCTGCCATATTTTCTCATTGGAGGAAACTGGTCCACAGCCCTGCAGGGCTACCAGTGCCTGGGTGTGACAGAGGTTCAAGGTGGGGAAAGAGACATCAGACCCCCTGGACTATTTTGCTGGGCAGGCCTTTCTGACTCCATAGAGCATGAAAGTGAGTTACACTTGAGCTACTAGTGGACCCCTGCTATCTAGTTGCTGGAGACCTTTTGAACTCTCCCACTTGATCTGTGTTTGTGTTGACTAGAACAATTGGTTTGGAAGTCTTGAATTGGGCCAATTGCCCAGGGAACAACCAAGAATTGTACCCTGATTGTGTTGTTGTAAGAGTGTGGGATTCCCCTCTTCCAGTTGTTGCCTGTGGGGGGGCAGGATGTTGTAGTTGCTTATATATCTCCACAGCTGATATTTTAGCCCAAAGCCACTAATTCACTAGTATTTGACAAAGACTAGCTGAATTCAGGGTAGAGCAATCTATTCCCATCACACCAAGCAGGTCTCCAGAGTTTCAAACTGTAGTACTGAATGGTACCTTGGTAAAGCTCTAGGGGAAAAGCCACAATCAACAGTCCCAGTTCTTTGATAAAGGGCTAGTTAATTAAAACTCCAGGAGCCCTCAATTCAATTTCACCTTACCAGCTTCTCTAGACAAACAGTGAAAAATAATTATGGAATGGAATCAGTGGAAAAACTCTGGCAACATGAATAATCTGAATAGATCAACTCCCCCAAGGAATGACAAAGGAGACACAACAGAAGATCCCATTCATAAACAATTGGCTGAAATGTCAGAAATAGAATTCAGAATTTGGATTGCAAATGAGATTAAAAGAATGGACCTAAAGTTGGAATTAGAAATTCAAGGAGCAATTCGAAAGTTGTCTCAAGAATTCAATCAATTCAAAGACAAACTCACCAAAGATTTTAATACATTGAGGCAAGAACTTGCAGCCCTCAAAGATCTGAGAAATGCAGTAGAATCCCTCAGTAATAGAGTTGACCAGGCAGAAGAAAGGATCTCTGAAACTGAAGACAAAGCTTTTGAATGCTCCCAAAGGCTCAAAGAGAAAGAGAAGTGGAGAGCAAAACACAGATCATTCCCTGAAAGAATTGTAGGACCACTCCAAAAGACCAAATATTTGCCTTATAGGAATCCCTGAAGGAGAAAAGGTTGTTCTGAAAGGCACAGATACTCTATCTACATCAAGAGATAATTGAGGAGAATTTCCCAAGCATGGTAAGAGCTACTGAAATTCAGATAGAAGACAGTTTCAGAATCCCAGCACAACTCAATCCAAATAAAGCATCCCCTAGACACATTGTAATTAACTTTACCAAAGTTAATATGAAGGAAAAAATCCTGTAAACAGCCAGATGTAAGAAAACCATAACCTACAAGGGGAACTAGAATGACTGTAGATCTCTCGGCTGAAACTTTTCAAGCCAGAAGAGGATGGTCATTGATCTTCTATCTCTTAAAACAAAACAACTTTCAGCCCAGGATTCTGTATTCACCTTAAGTGAGTTTCATTTGTGACAGAGAAGTTAAATACTTTAATGACATACACATGTTGAAGAAATTTGCCATAACAAACCAGCTCTTCAGGATATTCTCAGACCCATTCTCCATAATGACCAGCACAATGCTCTAACACCAAAGTAAACTCACTCTGAAATCTTGATCAAAAACTAACTTCCACAGTGGTGAAGGGGTTAAAAATGTCCACTAGACTTTTGAAAAATTTGACACCCAAAATACTACCAAGGTTATCAGTACTCTCAATTAATGTGAATGGCTTAATTTGTCCTCGGAAGAGGCACAGGTTGACTGACTGGATACCAAAACTCAGTCCAGATAGCTTCTGTGTACAAGAATATCACCTTACCTTAAAGGATAAATATACACTCAGGGTGAAGGAATGGACATCTGTAAACCAGTCAAATGGAAATCAAAAAAAAAGCAGGGGTGAAAATTTTATTTGAAGTTACATTAGGCTTTAAACCAACAAAAGTAAGAAAAGACAAGGACAGTAACTTCATATTTGTTAAGGGAAACACTCAACATGATGAGATTTCAATTATTAACATTTATGCACCCAACAAGAACGTTCCTCAATTTTTTTTTTTTTTTTTTTTTTGTTTTCAATTTCATTTAATTCTGCTCTAATTTTGGTTATTTCTTTTCTTCTGCTGGGTTTGGGGTTGGAATATTCTTCCTTCTCCAGTTGCTTGAGATGTCCCATTAAGTTGTTAACTTCCTCTCTTTCCGTTTTCTT
>CAUYRH010075696.1:0-27552 GCA_963574655.1 Perodicticus potto | reverse complement strand
TTTTTTTTTTTTTGAGACAGAGCCTCAAGTTGTCACCCTGGATAGAGTGCCATGGCATCACAGCTCACAGCAACCTCCAATTCCTGGGCTCAAGCGAGTCTCCTGCCTCCGCCTCCCAAGTAGCTGGGACTACAGGCGCCCACCACAACGCCCGGCCATTTTTTGGTTGCAGCCGTCATTTTTATTTGGCAGGTCCGGGCTGGATTCGAACCCGCCAGCTCAGGTGTACGTGGCTGGCGCCTTAGCCCGTTGAGCCACAGGCGCTGAGCCTGGGTCCTTAATCTTAAGCAGCACCCTTGCCTGGAGCCCAGCAGTGGCTGTGACACCATAGGAAGCTTAGTCACTCGGCAACTGAGTGGCCCCGACAGCCTTTAAGCCTGCCCAGCCCCTGTGAGTCTGCAAACCCTAATCTAAGTTTCTGACCATGTGCCAAAGAACTCTGCAGCTCCTATCACTGGGTTTTCTATATAAAAAAGAACAACAGCTTACTTTTTGATTAATTGCAAGGAAATTGATGTATGACTCTTCCATGGGCAGGAGGAACACCAGAGCACTGCCACCCCGGCCAATGCGGGCTGTGCGGCCACAGCGATGCACGAAGGCACTGTAAGGACACAGGATGGGAACAGGCACCCAGGTGAAGATGGCTGAGCGGAGCTCAGGCTCCACTCAGCCACCTACTAGTGAAAGAAACAGAATAGCTGGCAATCAAACAGACTTTGCAAACAGATAAGATTCCTAAGAATAGAAAATTAGAGAAAGTATAAAAAATAAAAATAATCTATAATCTCAGAAGTAACCATTATCACTTAGGGGTTTATATATGTAGGCATTTTCCTGTGTTTGAAAGCACATATTAGGAATATATATACTCACTTTGGAGCAAATAATTACAATTTTCATACATGATTTTAAGTATTGCTTTTTTCATTTAAACATTACATCACGTGCCGTTTCTGTCAGAGATTACAGTATTTGAAAATACCTTTAATTGCTGTAGTATATCACTTTTACCCAGAGTAGTGAATGGGTGGGTTATTCACTCATTAGCCTATTTTTTTGTTGCTGTTTTGTTGTATTTTGGTTTTTGAGACAAAGTCTTACTTTGTCACCCTCGGTGGAGTGCTATGGCATCATAGCTTACAGCAACCTCAAACTCTTGGGCTCACACCATTCTCTTGCCTCAGCCTCCCAAGTAGCTGGGACTACAGGCACCCACCACAACGCCTAGCTATTTTTAGAGATGGGGTCTCTCTCTGGCTCAGACTGGGTTCAAACCTCTGAGCTCAGCCTCCCAGAGTCTAGGATTGCAGGTGTGAACTGCCCTCATTATCCTATTATTGCTATTTCTTTTTTTTCAAGAGAAGGTCTCACTCTGTCACCCAGGCTAGAGTGCAGTGGTATGCTCATAGCTCACTGTAGCCATGCCTGGCTAACTTTTTAATTGTTTTAGAAACAGGTCTCAACCTTGTTGCCCAGGCTGGTCTTGTACTCCTGGCCTCAAACAGTCCTTTCATCTCAGCCCCCCAAGTAGCTAAATTAATGTTCTGATGAATACCTCTGTATGTTTATCTTCCTACTCGGAATTCCCACTTCATTAAGCTACATTCCTATACAGAGAGAGGATAGCAGCAGTCTACCACACAGTACCTTGCATTGCTGGGAGGGTCATACTGCAAAACCCAGTTTACTTCAGGAATATCTATTCCCCGGGCCATCACATCAGTGCATACTAAAATCCCACTAGAAAATGAAAACAACATTTTAAGTAAAGGAGATCATAATTTTCATCATCATCAGTATTTGTTATTGCTGAGACAGGTTTTTCTCTGTTGCTGAAGCTAGAGTACAGTGGTGTCATCACAGCTCACTGCAGCCTCAAACTGTTGGGCTTAAGCAATCTTCCTGCCTCAGCCTCCCTGTAGCTTGGACTACAGGCGTGCACCACCATGCCTGGCTTTTTTTTTGATACTTTATGGATATGGGGTCTTGCTATGTTGCCCAGGAAGGTCTCAAACTCAAGTGAGTCTCCCACCTCGGTCTCTCACAGTGCTGGACTTACAGGTGTGAGCCATTGTACCCAGCTAAGAGTACTTTTAACACAGCCAGGATGCTCAATGATTAAGAAAAACAGAAAATTATTTATACAAACAAACAAGTGATGACCACTTAAGACACAAGTTCCCTGCCATATAATCACAAGCCTGACAACCCACACCAGTTTGAATCTCTAAAAGACTAATAAAATGCTTCTTTCTGTAACAGTCATCACAACCCTCCACTGGGCTAGGGCAATCTGGGAGGGAACACCATACCCAAGTCTCCTGTCTTTATGGAGCCCACAATTCAAGAGGGAGGTCCCATAACTACAGCACTGACACAGCAAAGCATAAAAGGGGTGAGGGCCAAGGAATGGGTGCTCTAGGCATTAATACCAAAGAAGGTTGAGAAGGAAAAGAGTTCCAGAAAAGAAAGATAATGAATGCATGGCTGGAGGTCTACTATCTCCAATGAAGCCAACACACCTCTGCAATTTGCGGAACTCCATGAAGATCTTACTGCGTTTATATTTCATCTTTCCATGAATACACATAATCTTCACACCTTTCACCAGGGCCTCCAGAGCCTTCCCATAGTACTCCACACAGGCACAGGTGCTGCAAAAAAGAATGGAGGCATAAACATCACTAGCCATCTTGTTCCTTCTGCAATTAAGGGGAGGGAAACAGCAAACGACAGATATAGCAGACCCAACCCTCCTTGGGGAATGAAGAGGGGACTAGCTGTGTATCATCCACCACTAAGCTCTAGATCTGAAATTCTCTCAGCCAATGAACGACCAATCTTTTGGTAAAATCCCTTAAACATGAGTTTAACACCAAGGATATATTCTACTGTCTAAAGATGTTCTAGCACATGGAATCTCCCTGGGACCCTGAGAAAGGAATTAAACTGAAGCAGTCATTTCGAACAAAACAAAATGAAAGATTAGACACACATGGTCTTATAAGATTTTACAACACTCCTGGTTTTCCTTTGGGGAACTACTTCTTCTCCAATTAGCAGGATTTCCAAGGGCTCAGCAAATAACCCAAGTTAGACCAATCAGATTCTTTGTCCCAGATATTTGGGACTTTCAACTGTCACCCAAGAATAAAAGGGGGTTGGAGTATGGTCATTCCAAAGAGGATATGCTCTGAAGAGACCACCCAGAAGATCCTGCCAGGAAACTCCCTAAGGAGTGGGCATTCAACTTTTCCTCTGAGTCTGTAAGCACCTTACCCGGGTGCCTTCCACCCTCTCTGCCTTTCCTCCTTTATCTGCCTTTAGTGCACACATGGCAGGGTGTTATTTAGTGGTCACCTGGAAACTATGGGGGGGGGGGGATCAAGACAATAACATAAATTTTGACCTTGAAATTACTTAGCCATTAAACCAATGTCAGAAACCACCTACCTTTGGAATTCTTTTTACAGGACAAAAATAAACACTTCATGTTTGAGCCACAGAAGTTGGGTTTTCAGTTATTTGTAGCCAAAAGTACTCATGAGAGAACCATCTTAGACAGAATCCCAAAACCAAGGCCCACACTGGCCCACATTCTGGATGTGGCTGAACTCGGGACTCTCTCACCAAAGACCACAGGATTACCTGAAGAAGACCAGGTGTTTTTCTTGCTTGTGATTGCGAAGAAAATGTACCATCTGATTAAACTTCTCATCTGCCTTGCATACCTACCAAATAAAAAGGGACACTACTAAAATAAAGCATATATGTTCACAATAATAATCCCCATGGCTAATTTTAGTTTCAGTATTAAATTTTCAGGAATCTAATTTTTTCTACAAATAGGACAGACTTTAGTCAGAATGGTAATCAGTGTACCTAGCTCAGAATAAACGCTGACATGTGCTGTTGTCTATAAAGGTTAGTTTTAAGTCACAAAATCATGTAACTAAGAGAAATACAGTCATCTAATAGAACAGTTCCCAAATCCCAATCCCAATATACATGCTGGCGACAACATCATTTCCAGGACAGATTTTTAAAATGCAGATTCTTGGGCACAGCAAACAGATTCTTACTCAGTAGGTCTAAAATCGGACCCAAGAATCTATTAACTATTGTTGAAAAGTTCCCCAGGAGATTCTGATGCCAAGTTCAGAAGTAACTGCTCCAAGGTAAATACAGAGTTCCAGAAAGAAATGTACATAACTATTTGAAAGGCCCCCCCATAGAGATAGACCCCACTGTTTCTCTTAAAAATGTAATCAAATCCTCCACTCAAATCCCCCAACTGGAGCCATTAAATTCACCTGAATACATTCCCCCTATTTTTACCAACACCACTCAGATACTTCTAAATGCAATTGCTGAAATTAACACAGAACAGAAGAATACAACAGAAGCTACAGTGGGTGTACAAAGTTAACATGAATTAGTACAGGTGGACTATCCCTTATCCAAAATGCCTGGAACCCAAACTGTTTTAGATTTCAAGTTTTTTTAGGTTTTGGAACATGTACACTCTGCTTACAAGTTGGACATCCCTGATATGAAAATCTAAACTCTGAAACAGTCCAATGAGCATCTCCTTTGAGCATCATGTTGGTTGGTGCTCAAAAAGTTTCAGATTTTGGGCGGCGCCTGTGTCTAAACAGGCTAAGGCACCAGCCACGTACACCTGAGCTGGCGGGTTCGAATCCAGCCTGGGCCCGCCAAACAATAATGATGGCCGCAACCAAAAAAATGGCCGGGCGTTGTGGCAGGTGCCTGTGGTCCCAGCTACTTGGGACTCGCTTAAGCCCAGAAATTGGAGGTTGCTGTGAGCTGTGATGCCACGACACTCTATCCAGGGCTCTGTCTCAAAAAAAAAAAAAAAAAAAAAAAATTTCAGATTTTGGGCGGCGCTTGTGGTTCAGCAAGTAGGGTGCTGGCCCCATATATCGAGGATGGTTGAGTTCAAACCCGGCACCAGCCGAACGCAAAACAAAAAAATAGCCAGGCGTTATGGTGGGCGCCTATAGTCCCAGCTACTTGGGAGGACGAGGCAAGAGAATCGCTTACGCCCAAGAGTTGGAGGTTGCTGTAAGCTGTGTGACACCACGTCACTCTACCGAGGGTGATAAAGTGAGACTCTGTCTCTACAAAAAAAAAAAAAGTTTCAGATTTTAGAGCATTCTGCATTTCCAATTTTAAGGTTAGGGATGCTCCACCTTTACTATATACTAAGCACTGTCCCAAACACCTTTTACATGAGTCAATTAATCCTCAGATAACCCTATGAAGCTGTACACTACTCCAGTCCCCATTTTACAAGGACAAAGTCAAGATATGCACCTAGTAGTCTTGCTCTAGTGCCCGTGCTCCCCACGCTGCACTATATACTGAGTCCTTCCCTCTGCCTGCAAGGAGCCAGTCTCCCACCTTACTCAGCCAAGCCTCTCAGTCACAAACATCAATGGCAAATCAACTTCCACTTCCAGTGAACCGGTGTGATTTCAACATCCTCCAGGCTGTTGCCCTAGGGACAGCTGCTGATTTGCAAACCTTTGCTGCCTTTAATCCACCCACAAAGGGATATTACCTTATTTTAGCAACCAGCTCCCTTGTTTGTAAATAGCAGCTGTGTTTTGGAGGGTAGGAGCGCCTCTGGGCCTCAAGAAAAGCCCCAGCCCAGACTGACTGCCCACTAGCACTCACACTACCTACAGGGCACTACAGCACTCTCTCGGCCCATCACTGTAGTAGGAGAGAGTGAAATGGGGGAGGGAGTGGCCTCATTAGTAAACAATTAAATTTCCAAAAGCCTGTTTGCTGCTGTTTTGAGGAAACTACAGAAAATAGCAGCTAGGATTTACTGCTACAAATCTACGAACTTCCAGATGCTGTTCGAACATACAAAACATTTAGGTTACAGAGCAGAATATTCCTACCAAAAAAGGTCTTTCTAGAAGTCTATCATTTGATTTTCTGAGTTCTACCTGTACATCTAGCTATGGCCTCCTCTATGACACAGGCAGTTACAACAGACCCAGGAACCACAGAGTTTAACCATGCCCACATCCAACTCACCCCAGCCATGGGTAATAAACACACTTGCTTGGCCAGTTGTGATGGCTTATGCCTATAATCCCAGCACTCTGGGAACCCAAGCAAGAGGATTACTTGAGGTCAGGAGGTTGAGACCAGCCTGGACAATAACAGGACCCCCATCTCTACAAAAAATTAAAAAATAGCCAGGCATGGTGGCAGACACCTGTAGTCCCAGATACTCTGAAGACTGGGGCAAGAAGACTGCTTGAACCCAGAAGCTTAAAGGTGCAGTAAGCTATGATTAGGCTGCTGAGCTCTACCCTGGGTGACAGAATGAGACCCTTTCTCAAAAAAAAAAAAAAAAGCAGAATGCTTGGTCACTGGTCATTTTAGGGTGGGTGATTCAGAGATGCTGGCCTCAGAGATCGTGCTTAAAATACACTTATGCCCAAGGTAACTTACTTACTTATTCACTCATTTTTTTTTTTTTTTTATGGGCAAGTAGGTCTTTTTTTTTTTTGAGACAGAGCCTCAAGCTGTTACCCTGGGCAGAGTGCTGTGGCATCACAGCTCACAGCAACCTCCAATTCCTGGGCTTAAGCGAGTCTCCTGCCTCCGCCTCCCAAGTAGCTGGGACTACAGGCGCCCGCCACAACGCCCGGCCATTTTTTTGTTGCAGCCGTCATTGTTTGGTGGGTCTGGGCTGGTTTCGAACCCGCCAGCTCAGGTGTACGTGGCTGGCGCTTTAGCCCGTTGAGCCACAGGCACCGAGCCTAGAGTCTGTTTTTCTACTTCTTGGGTAGGCCCTGTGACTTGTTTGACCAACGGAATTCAGACAAAGTGATGCTGTGTCAGTTCTAAGCATAGCCCTTAATTTCTTAGAAACATCCATTTCCTGACTCTTGGTAGTCAGTCACCACATAAGAAGTGCTACTATCCAGAGACCATCATTGAGAAGCTAAATGTAGTGGCTGAAAGTGTGTAGTGGTCTGAAAGATGAGATGCTATTTAGAGAGAGAGAGAAAGAAAAAGAGAGAGGCCAAAAGCGAATGAGCCTCAGACATTGAGTGAAAAAGACATCTTGGCTATGGTTCTTCCAGCTCTAGCTGGCCCAGATGACATCGTAAGAATTATAGATCAGGCTGCTTATGGTAATTCCTGCCTGTAACCCTAGTACTCTGGAGGCTGAGATGGGAAGATCACCTGAGCCCAAGGGGAGTTTGAAGTTGCAGTGAACTATGGTGATGCCGCCACACTCCAGCCTCCAGGTGACAGAGTGAGATGCTGTCTGAGAAAAAAAAGAATCAGATCAATTGTCCAGCTGAGACCTTTCAAAATTCTTAGGCCACAAAATCATGAGAAAAATAAATGTTTGTTTTAAGCCATCAAGTATTAGGGTAGTTTTTAATACAGCAACAGACACCAAAATGCATCCCACATACTACATATCAGACATTCCGTATGTACAATCTCATTTAATTATCAACAACTCCATTTTCTTTCTTTTTTTTTGAGACAGAGTCTCACTATGTTGCCCTGGGTAGAGTGATGTGGCATCAAAGCTCACAGTAACTTCAAACTCTTGGGCGTAAGCAGTTCTCTTGCCTCAGCCTTCCAATTAGCTGGGACTACAGGCACTCACCACAACGCCTGGCTATTTTTTGTTTGCAGTTGTCATTGTTGTTTAGCTGGCCCAGGCCAGGTTCTAACCCACCACCCTCCGTGTTATGCTGACTCCATAACCACTGGGCTATGGGTGCCGAGCCAACAACCCCATTTTCTTATTACTTTTCTATAAACGAGGATACTGAGGTTCAAAGAAGTCATCTAATCTGCCCAATATAACACAGCTTAATGGTAGAGCTGGAAGTCCAGCCTGCTGCCAGCACCAATGCTTTGAACCACTATACAACATTGTCTCTAGACACACCCTGAGCTAATTGACTACAAGTACAAATGGAAGCATAAATTCATTGTTATTCTCTTGTGGGGCATTTATTCTTAGTGCAATAAATGTATGTCTTTTTATAGCAATTTTATTGTTGTTTTAGCTGTCACCCAGGCTACAGTGTAATGGTGCAGTCATAGCTCACCGTAAACTTGATCTCTTGGGCTCAAGCAATCCTCCTGCCTCAGCTCACAGGCACGCGCCACCAGGCCCAGCTAATTTTTAAATTTCTTGTAGACAAATTCTCACCATGTTGATCAGGCTAGTCTTAAATTCTTGGGTCAAACAATCCTCCCACCTTGGCTTCCCAAAGTGCTAGGATTACAAGGGTGAGCCACTATGACAAGCCTGTCTTTATGTCGTTTTTTTCTTTATGTATAGTGTTTTTTGAGACAGAGTCTCACTATGTCACCCTTGGTAGAGTGTGGTGGTGTCACAGCTCACAGCAACCTCCAACTCTTGGGCTTTTAAGTGATTCTCTTGCCTCAGCCTCTCAAGTAGCTGGGACTACAGGTTCCTGCCACAATGCCCAGCTATTTTTTGTTGCAGATGTCATTGTTGTTTAGTTGGACTGGGCTGGGTTTAAATCTGCCACCCTTGGTGTATGTGGCTGGTGCCGTAACCACTATGCTATAGGCACTGAGCCTGTATATGTATAGTTTTGATCAATCATTTACTTTAGTAAAAGAGTTTATATCTCATCCATGTAAAACTGATATCAGACTACCTTTTTATTGTCATCCAGAACAGTGTTCATGTTTTCAATCCAAACAGCATCCACTGGCCCATCAAATATAATCCATTTGCGGTCATCGGATACTGAAGATGCTTGTTCCCGGAAAGCATTGGCAAGGACACCGTCCGTCCACTCATGGCTCACTGGGTCAAAGTACCCATAGAGTTGCCCCATTGTGATAGCCTTGGGGTTGATGATTTTGTACTCCACAGCAAACTCCTCCATCTGGTTGGCTATGGGCAAGAAGGTTTCAATGTCAGTCACAAAGACTTTGGTGAGAACAGAATGTTAAACAAGAGATAACGCCATCTCCAAGATCAACCAATCTTTATCAATATGCTATACAAGAAAAGTCCTTATAAAATGTGAGTCCTAGTAAAGATTGGGATATCTAGACAGGCAATGCTTTAAATTGTTGGGTTGTTATAGTCATTAGTTTCTCACCATACTTTCTTCTGAGCCTCATTTCAAACAGGGCAAACATACCAGTCACATCCAGGACTAAAGAAAACTGGGCCTCAAAGAGCTCAAGCAGAAAGGGGGAGTGATGCCATATCATCAGTGTTCTTTTATGTACCTGTTCTCATAGCCACCCTAAGAACCTTGGCTTTGACTTGAGATGAGGAAACAGCTGACAAGTAAAGAGGTTATGGAAAATGAAGGTTACTTTTTCTTTATCTGAAGGGCTATTTAGCTCTGAAGCCTCTTTCTCAAATGCTCCGTTAAGTGTCAGTTGTTCCTGAGAAATGCACACTGTTGAAGTACTGAAACTCAGCTGGGACAGACAGGCTAATGGATGGCACAGCATTCACATTTAATAACAGAAAATAATTACACTTTTATATGATCCTTCAAAGAAAAGAAAAGTTGATGTGAACCATGAACTAAAGACACTTCTGCAGAGCCCAAAGGCAAAGATGATGGGATAGCTTCTTTTCTCTTCATTCAGTTTCCTAACTGAAATTAGTAATAGAACAATATTAAAAACATAAAATTAATAATGCCAAAAATACTGCTTAAATTTGAAATACCCAAATTAGTTACTAAGGCAGAGAATAGTCCCCAAAACAAAACCTTAAAAAAAAGAAAAAAACCCAACAGCAACTCAATCATTAAATTTTATTTATTTATTTATTTATTTATTTATTTATTTATTTATTTTTTGAGACAGAGTCTCACTATGTCACCCTTGGTGAAGTGCTATGGCGTCACAGCTCACGGCAGCCTCCACCTCTTGGGCTTAAGCAATTCTCTTGCCTCAGCCTCCCTAGTAGCTGGGACTACAGGTGCCTGCCAGAACACCCGGCTATTTTCTTGTTGCAGTTGTCATTGTTGGTTAGCAGGCTCGGGCTGGGCTCAAACCCACCACCCTCAGTATATGTGGCACTGTAACCACTGTGCTATGGGTGCTGAGCCACCAATCATTAAACGTTAATACAACAAAATTTTAAATGAAATACTTAAAGCCACATATGAACAACAAAGACTGCTTTTCAAAACACAGAGCTCAACAAAGAAACAAACGAAAAACCCCAAACTCTTTTTCTGGCAATACACATAGTTTCCATTTGTTGAGTAGGCACCATGCTAGGTTATCTGCCTGCATAATCTCATTTCATCCTTTCCGCCATCCCATTTTAGAGCTGCAAAAACGAAGGATAAGAGAGGTTCGGTCATTTGCTAAAGTCTGAGTGTGGTTCAAAAGTAGGAGCTCTTACCCTCTACCTTAAAAGGTAGGAAAGAAAGAAAAGAAGGAAAGGAGGGAGGGAAGAAAAAAAAATAAAATCAAAAAAAGGGAAAGGGAAGGAAAGAGAAGGGAAGAATCAATGGAAAGAGAAAAAGGAACAAAACTACGCAGTGATTTGCCTGTAGGCTAATTTTGTTTAGGACAATGACAGGAGTTTCTCTCTCATTGGGAAACCTTTGAAGAAGCCACTGTTCAGCACTTGAGAAAATTCCTCCAGCCTTAATGACATGCATAAGAAATCCCTTGTTAGAATTCCCGCTTCCCCCACCCTGCTTGCAGACATCTGTGTGCCACGTTCTATTTCTAGCTCTGACGTCACAATCCAGGGCTGGCAAGAGCCATAACCTGGCATTAGCTCCAGGGAGCCAGCCAACTGAGTGGGGGGTCCTGTCCGCCCTGGAAGCCAGGGATGGGAACTTTACCTGCGTGCAAATCACCCAGAGCTGCAGCCAACACTTTGTAAGCACAAGTCTTGCCACCCATGGGGTCTCCAACAATCATATAGCCATGTCTCACCAGCATCATCTCATAGATCTGGGAGGGGAGACATCATTCATATAAGAAGTTAATCATCACGTACCTCCCTACACCACAAGTTAGTTAAAAAGCCAAAGAGGAATGAGTAATCTGAGGGGTATTGTCAAAGTCACTTCTACTTCTGGTGAACTACGATTCTTTCTGTGATTATTTAAATACCTTATGGATGAATAAATATATGTGTGTGTGTCTCTGATTATTTAAGGATAGGGACTTGGTGCTCATAATACTGTGGTTATGACGCCGGCTACATACACCAAGGTTGGCGGGTTTCCAACAATGACAACTGCAACAAAAAAATAGCCAGGCGTTGTGGCAGGCGCTTGTAGTCTCTGATACTATATATATATACTATATCTATATCTCTCTCTCTATATATTTTAACTTGGGAAGTTGAAGCAAGAGAATCGCTTAAGCCCAAGAGTTTTAGTTTGCTGTGAGCTGTGACGCCATGGCACTCTACTGAGGGTGACATAGTGACTCTGTCTCAAAAAAAAAAAAAAAAAAAGGATCTACTACTTGCTCTGTATCTATCTAAGTGCTAAGGATCAAGTGATTACCCAAATTATTTAATCTACTTGGGTATCATTAACCACCTTTTAAGGTGAGAACACAGAGTTCAAGAGAGGTTGTGTAACTTGCCCAGCCTCATCAGTGGTAGAGTCAGGATTTGAACACGGGGCTGATCAATTTCAGCATCTAATCTTTTCATGACACCATTGCCATTTACTTTTAAGGAGGAAAAGAAAATGGTGGTTATTTTAGAGAACTGGATTTCTATTGGAAATCTCTTTTCTTAAGGTCTAATTGCTGTTCTGACTTGATTGGAACTCTCAGTAGGTGAAGATTATTTTCTGAGCCAGGCTCTATGCTGTAATGTCATGTTATCCCCTACCCTTGAAAATCAACAGCTATGTGGAGGGCCATCTCTTCAAGGTTTGTGATTGTTGCTCTCTCTCTGCGACAAGTAAGTTGTGGTAGTTCAAATGCAAAAGCTTTGGTCATTTATTTATATTTATATGAAAATTTATGAAGTTTTTCCCATTTCTCCCTTTAGACTGTGAGTCACTCAGTGAAAGGGAGAACATTAAATTTTTTTACTTTGCAGATTATGTTCTTATTATTTTTCACCTTGGAGATGAGCAATAAGGAAGATCTAAATGAAGGCTCAGTGGCTTATACCTATAATCCTAGCACTCTGGGCGGCCAAGGCGGGTGGGTCGCTTGAGCTCAGGAGTTTGAGACCAGCCTGAGCAAGAGCAAGAGCAAGACCCCATCTCTACTAAAAATAAAAAAATTAGTCAAGTGTTGTGGTGGGTGCCTGTAGTCGCAGTTACTTGGGAGGCTGAGGCAAGAGAATCGCTTGAGCCCAGGAGTTTGAGGTTGCTATGATGACGCCATGGCACTCTACCAAGGATGACAGAGTGAGACTCTGTCTACAAATAAATAAAGTAGTGACAATTGGGGTGGTAGAGGAAGGAACTAACATCATTCAGCAAATATTTTTTAAGTATCTGCTGTAGACAGAGTAGAGAACAAAACAACAAAATTCCCAACCGTCAAGTAGGGCTGACGCTCAAGCAGGTTTGAAAGACATTTCAGATTGAATAAAGATGAATGGAGTTGACTGCGCCTCCTAAAGAGGGAGGAAGACGTCAATGATTCAACAGCCTCTCACTTCCCCGCTCCCACATCCTGAAATGGACTCTTGAGACATCAATATAATAGTACAAAAGGGAAGGTGACTCAGATACCTTGTTTTTGAAAATATTACCTTTTTTGTTTGTTTTTGAGAAAGGGTCTCACTCTGTTCCCAGGGCTTAAGTGCAGTGGCAATATCGCAGGTCACAGCAACCTCAAGCTCCTGGGCTCAGGCAATCCACCTGCCTCAGCCTCCCCAGTACCTGGGACTGTGGATGCACACCACCATGAGGCTGGCTAAGGTTTTTTCTTTCTTTCTTTCTTATTTTATTTTATTTTTTTTGTAGAGATGGCGTCTCATTATTGCCCAGGCTTATTACTTTGTTTTTGAAAATTGTTAACAAAGCTATATCAAAGTTCACCCATAGGCCTGCAAACTACTTTGAAATACATCAAAAAGTAAGATGGGTGGATAAATAGGTAAGTGATAAAGCAAGTACCATAAAATGTTAATTATAAAATTTGGGTAGTGAGTATGTGGATGTTCTCTGTATAATTCTTTCAATTTTCCTGCATGTTTAAAATTTTTCATAACAATATGCTGGAAATTAAAGTCCAGACCCAGTTAAAGAAGGGTCCATCTGTAAAATCCCAATGATAAACCTCAGTGGTAAATTCAATACTGGGTTAAATGAACTATGTGAAAAACCAGATCACTTAATGATATAATAGGGGGGAAAAGCCCTCTATCTTTAACTGTAAGGTAGTGGGAGCTCAGAATCCAGAGACCACCTTGATCTTTACTTCCAACCAACAGATGACTTTGGGAAATGATAACAGTGACACTGATGATGATTGTGGAGATGATATGCTTGGTAATAACATAGTATCAGAGCGGCCAGGTGTGGTGGCTCATGCCTGTTATCCTAGTCTCTGGGAGGCCAAGGCAGGTGGATTGCTTGAGCTCATGAGTTCAAGACCAGCCTGAACAAAAGTGACACCCTGTCTCTACTAAAAATAGAAAAACTGAGGCAAGAGGATCTCTTGAGCTTGAGTCCACTGCACCCTACCCAGGGTGACAGCTTGATACTCTGTCTCTAAACAACAAAAGCAAACAAAAATATATATAGTATTACACCCTGCATCTAATAGTTTACATACCTGTTCTCTTAAAATCATTTCCTAGGCGGCTCACACCTATAATCCTAGCTCTCTGGGAGACCCAGCAGGAAGATCCTTTGAGCTTAGGAGTTTGAGACCAGCCCGAGCAGAGAGCAAGCTCCCGTCTCTACTAAAAATAGAAAAACTAGCCAGGCATTGTGGTGTAGAGGACACAAAAGGATTGTCTATAGTCCCAGCTACTTGGGAGGCTGAGGCAGGAGGATTGCTTAAACACAGGAGTTTTAGGCTGCTGTGAGCTATGATTACGCCACTATATGCTAGGCTGGGAGACAGAGTGAAAAATAAAATCATTTTACAGATGAGGAAACTGAGGCCCAGAGTGGTAAATTAATTTGCCTAAAATCTCACAGCAAAAAAAAAAACGATGGGGGTGATTAAGTGGCTTTTGTTTTTTTACCTCCATTTGTCCTCTCTTATTGCTGTGAGTTCAGTTCCAACTGACACCAGCAACAGTAAAACAGGCACATTCATATGGGAACGGGAACCAACCTGGATAATTTTCCCAATAAACCAAGGAACTGGCTGGAGTTTCATCTTTTTGATGTTCGCATTTAGTGCTTCCAGAAAAACTTCATAGTCTGGCTTTGGAAGAACAACTCCAGGAAATAAATCTGATATAATTCCCTATTAACAAGAATTCAAGAGAAGGTAGAAGGGATAAAGAATCAGATAGGTGATCTCAATATTTTCCTAAAATGAAATCTATAGACAGTAGACATCATTGAAAAATTACAAACCTCATTTTCCTGCAACAAAACTCTTCTAAATTTGCAAATGTCAATACTGTCTATAAAACATAATTTCTCTCCCAAATAATTTTAAAAGTCAGCAACTATTTAATAAGCCTTTCTTATCTTCTAGTTAATGTACTAGTAATGAATAAGATTGTCACAATTTCTGTCTTGGGATAGTGCATAGCCTAGCAAGACAGGCATTAAATTCATTACAAAAATGAAAATAACCACATTAGATAAATACAACTAAACAACCCCAATAGCAAATATTATCCTATCAGTGAAACCATTTTTGCTAAAAATCAGGGAGTAGACAGAGATGTTTGCTATCCCCATTGTCATTTAGCATTTGGGGCCAGGGTATCAGACAGGAGGGACACCGGTTGGAGAAGACAGGATGTCAGGTGACAGTGCCAAAGACAAACATTACATGTTCGGAAGCTGAGCTTTGTTCCATGGCTAGGATCCCAAACCTCTGCGTACCTGAAACAGAGGGACATCTTGAGCTAAGAACTTGGCCAGGTTGACATCAAGCAAGGCCCGGAGCAATAAGACACTTTCACCCTCCTCTGGATACTTGAGCTTCAGGTTGCCTGCGGCAGTGAGCACAGACTTCACGGCGCGCATGCCATAGTCATAGTGATGCTGGGAGGAGAGTTGTTCTGAGCACAGGCGGTAGGTCGCAACAATCTTCTGGGCGAGGCTGGAAGGCAAAGCCATGTCTGCAGACCCCCAGAGAGGACCATGTCCTGCTCAGCAGACATTCCCAGAATCCTTGTTCCCTCCCCTTTCAGAAACCAGGCTTGCCCATGGACTTGATGGAGAAGTCCTATCATTTGAAGGTCTTTTAATAAGGTTACTATAATAAGCTACAGGAACATTATAACTCTCTCTCAAAGTTAGGATGAAAAAAGCAAACACACACACACACATAGGTATAACATGCACTGTATATGAAATGTAAGTTATATACTTTAACATGTACATATGCACGTATGCACACACACTTATCCACACATACAAGTTAGGGAAGAATACATCAAATTCTTAATAATGTTAGTCCCTGGAGAGTAGGACTCAGTTACTTACAGGGAAACCCACTTTTTTCACTTCTGTGACATTAGAATTTTTCAATGTCTATTTTTTTTAAATTTAAGAAACAATTCAAAATTTATACTCATCACAGAACACACGTACTTATGTACTTATTCTTCCTGGCACACACCTGGACCACATTTTCTAGCCTGCCATACAGTTATGTGAGGTCACATTTTGAGTTCTAGCCAGTGAGTGACAGTGACATATGCCACTTCCAGTGCTGGCCCACAAACACCTCCTCCTTGACATCCTGTGTGCCATTCATATGTTGTTGTAGATATGAGATATAAGCCTCCGAGCCCCTGAACCATCCCAGGAGGGGGAGACTGCTCCTGACTACAGATGCCCATTTTGGACTTTCTGTGAGTGAAAATTAAACTTTTGTTATGTGAAGCCATTGGGATTCAAGAGTCCGTGTTACCCTAACTAATACAGTTATGTACATTTCCCTTACAGAGATCCTCTCTACAAAACTGATTTACTTTAAAAACAAAGACTTCGTCTGTGATGGGCATCAGCATCTAGTGCAGGGCTGGGCCCAAGGTAGGTGGCTCAGTGAAGATTACTAACTGAAAACGCAAATGAATTGAATGAGCAGATCAATGCAATCCAGGTCTACTATAGAAAAATTAAATTAAACCTTAGATGACTGAGGCTGTCTCTTAGGCTAGGAAGGATGATACATTGAGAATTTCTACAGCCTCTTGGATTACAAACAAGGACACCCAGGCCACAAAAATACTGAGAGTCTTGTGGAAACATCTGTTGTTAACAAAAAGTCAATTGATTATGGTCAAGACAATGTAAAGGATTAATGTAAAATTTGGAATAGATCTATAGACATTTTACAATGCTTATTCATAACACTTGGTATGCATAAAGACATTATCGTGTGTGTGTATGTGTATGTGGTTTGTGTGTAAGATGTGTGTGTCTAGAAAACTGGGTAATACCTGAATGAGAGGTATCCCAATTGATTGGAGTAAATAAATATTATATTGATGATAATTTAATTGCAAATTATATTACATTTTCTTCTTCTATCTTGGAATAATTTCATGTTTTACAGTCTCTCTTTAATGTGGGTGTGGATGTATTGGAGAGATGGGGGAGGTACAAGTAGCTACTTTTTAAAAGAGAGGTCCAGGTGTATTTATTTATTTATTATTATTATTATTTTTTTTAGAGACAGAGTCTCACTTTGTCACCCTTGGTAGAGTGCCATGGCGGTCACAGCTCACAGCAACCTCCAGCTCTTGGGCTTAGGTGATTCTCTTGCCTCAGCCTCCCGTGTAGCTGGGACTACAAGTGCCTGTCACAGGCTTGGCTATTTTTTTGTTGCAGTTTGGCCGGGGCTGGGTTTGAACCTGCCACCCTCAGTATATGGGGCCGGCGCCCTACACACTGAGCCACAGGTGCTGCCCAGTCCAGGTGTATTTAAAGGGAGAAGAGTTTCTGTCCTGGGAATCTGATTCCAGTCAAAAAAGGGATCAAGACCAAGGCCAGGGTTCTATGTATTTGGATCAGCCAGTGAGTGGGACCAAGTTTCTCACACTTCTCTCTTCTTCCAGTGGGAAAACCATTTTGAATCTACTATGCAAAAGGCCACTCTTTAAAGACCTTTAGAGTCCACTATAAAACCAAGGTAACATACCTTCTGGAGTCCAGAAACCCCATAGAGTAGAGGGAGATTTCTCCAATGAGGGCATAATCTGGCACCATCATGGCCACTGTCCGGAATAAGGCCTGGGAAAAAAACAGTCAATCAGAACATACAATACGTGCTGGGAAAAGCACATATCCAGAGGCAAAGGGAAGTAGTATGATCATTCAGGCCCCTCTAGTGACAATCAAAAAAGGGGGGCTGGAGGACAAGTTAATACAGAGGGACCACCTTCAGTGGACAGATCTGTAGACAATTTAAACAGTGACCCTCGTTTGAGTGTTCATTGTTTTCTTTGCCATTGGTTACTATGTCTGTATCCCCCTTGCCCATGAGACTTTTCTGGGGAGGTGGTTGTGTTTGGGGGCCAAGTACTACCATTGACAGTCCACTATTACTATTCACAGCTGAAAAATGCTACTTGGTCCTATTGTTGTGTTTTTCTTTGAGATGTCCCCCAACCCCTGACCAGGTGGGTACCTCCAGCTGTTTCTATTTTACAAAATACTCCCAGTATTTTACATATGCTGACATTCACCTTGAGGTTATCTGGCAGCTCAGCCCTGCCAGCATATCCTGGGTTCATGGTGATGAAGACAGCACAGGTTGGGTTCAGAGAGAGCTCAGTGCCTTCAAAGATGAACGTCTTTAGCTTCCGAATAATGGCTTGTTGAATGCTGAGAATCTGCTGAGCCACCACAGACAGCACTTCTACCTGGGATGAGAATTCCTGGCTCACATAAACTCCTGATTCTAACAGCCAACCCTCTCTGTCAGAGTCCCCATCACTCAGCCAAGAAAAAGAACCCAATCACCTGAGAAACTGAGTACTTCATCTTCAAAATTAGAAGCATGATTTGGAGTTTCAGTAAAGAGAAAGGAAATTGGATGTGTGTGTGTGTGTGTGTGTGTGTGTATAAGCAGTTTCCATAGTATTGTATCTTTATTTAACACCTAGCATATTGCTTGACACACAGTAGGTATTTGTGTTTATTGGTTCAAATTGCATGTTTGTATTTCCTGATCTCTTTTCTCTATCCAAATAGAATTAATCACTCACTCTTTTATGATGTCTCTTTTGTATGATTACCATAGACTTTTATCATAATCTCTTTGTTTCATTTAATATTTAGTTCCCTCTACTAGATTGTAACAGTCTAGATGACCATTTCTTGCATATCATTGTACCGCAGACATATGCAGGGTTATCTAATGTACAGTAGCTGTTCAATAAACTTTGGAACAGTTGACTGTATGAATTAGTGTTACAGGAAGGTTAGGATATGTGTATAGAATATGCATTCTGTCTCCTTGGGCTGCTTTTGTTTATTGAATACCTACTGTGTACAAGGGGTCATAGGAGAGACATAGAGCTTGTTATTAAGGAGCTGAAAGCCCAGAAAAAGGTCCCTCTATATGCAACCCTTATGTGCTGTATCCTAGAAGAAGAGTTACCTCAATTCTGTTGAACTCATCAAAGCAGGCCCATGCTCCTGCCTGGGCCAACCCCTTGAAGAACTTCCCCATGGCTTTGTAATCCAAACCATCTGAGCAGTTGAAGACCACACACTAGAAAGAGGGAGGATACCGTCACCATTCAGGATGGATTCCATCACATCTGACTTACTGTGCACCATTAAACAGAGGTGAGGCTCTTCTCTTGTTCTCCAGGAGGAGCTGGGGCCCAGTCTATCTGTTTCACTAAACCATCTTAAATTTCATGCTCCCTTTCCTAGACAGGGAACCAGAGAGGGCCAGGAAGAGAAGGCAGGGATAAACGGTTATTTCCTACCTACCAACCTACCTGCTTAGCCAAAGCTTTGGCCAAATCTTTGGTGGTTTCTGTCTTGCCTGTCCCAGCTGGACCCTCTGGTGCTCCCCCAAGGTTCAGTTTCAAAGCTCCCATTAGTGTCCTAAGAAGTAGAAAACAGGACCTCAGTGCCTGAGTCCTAAGACACAGGAAAAAATCTAGCTTCTTGTTTATTTTGACTCATGCAAATAGTCTAAAATTTCACCTTGAGTATATGACCAATACATCATCATTGTAGCAAATTCTATTTTACTCAGTGTTGTAACCTCAGAGCCTGGCACAGTGCATGGCATATGGGCAGCAACCATAAGCATTTGTTTGAACAAATGATTGAACAAATAAATAAATACATGACTCAAAAAAAGTGAAAAATACTCAATAAACTCCATATTCCAAAGATCACTAGTGCTAATGGAGCAGTGAAAATAAATATATTTCTCCCACTAGATTATAAATTCTTGAGTTCAGGAACTGTATTTGATTCCATTTCATATCTTTAGCAGGTCAATACAGCACTTGGCATGTAACAGGTGCAAGACAAATCTTAGAAATGAATAATATGGAATCTCTATAATTTCAGTTAACATGCTGTCTTATGATTATTTAAGTATGTCTCCTAACCGCCAATAAGACTTAGGGTTCCTTGAGGTTATGCATGGTGTATGGGAAAGGTCAAGAAATGGTTGTTGATTAATGAGTGGAATAAATGAATGAATGGAGAGGAAAATTCACAGAGCATAGGAAACAAATGATGGAGGATTTTGAAAGCAGAAAATACTCTCAAGTATTATTTCTACAAATAAAAAAATGCATTTCTAGGAAAGATCCCAAAACAAAGAAAATCTAAACATTACAAAATCGACAAGTTCATAAACTTGTTCCACATTTCTAATGTTATGAATTCCATGGAAAGTGGCAAGGCACTTTGCCACACACAGGATGACTGCATCTCTTTACACAGTTGGTTGGCAGGGCTTAGTATGGGTCACTGGCTCCATCCCTTGTCTGACTTCTTAGCCATGGGATTTCCAGGCACTGTCCTGATTCCTGCCACTGGAGAGCTCTCTATTTAAGTCCTGTGCCTTGTTCACAGGTGGGCACCAATACTTGTTTGTTGGTTCAAATGGATTAACTCTCACCAGGACTCATACTGGGTTCTCATTTCTCCATGCCTATCTTTGGAGTCATGGTAACTAAGGGAAAAATTTTAAAACCTGAGAATCTGAAATGTAGAGAATAAAGGTAACCAACCCAATATTTTGGCCAAACTTTGTTCCACAGAGTCTTTTACCTCTGGAGTTCTCTATCTACCTCTCAGGTCTGGGAGCCCCAAGAGTTTACCTGTAGCAGCGATCAGTGAGGGGTGTTATCACCAGCCGGGGGGAGTTGCCCAGGTACTCGTAGCCATACAAAGCTTCGGTAGTTATCATGTGCACGTGCACATTCTTTTCTTCCCAGTAGTAGCGCAGCTGTGAGATCCACTGGAAATCATTCAGATCAGAAACCCTGTCCTCAGATAACTTGGCCACCACATCACGGGCTGTTGGGACACAGATACCAGAAACACACACACGCAGAACCAACAGAACTCTTTTGTCTCCATAGACTTCCCACAAGAGACCATTTATTTATTTATTTATTATTTTTGAGACAGAGTCTCACTCTGTTGCCTAGGCTAGAGTGCAGAGGCAGCATCATAGCTCACAGCAACCTCAAACTCCTGGGTTCAAGTGATCCTTCTTCCTCAGCCTCCTGAGTAACTGGGAAAGCTATCACACCTGGCTTAGAAGAAGATTTTTAAAACATTTTGTTTTGTAGAGATAGGGTCTCACTGTTTTCCAGGCTGGTTTTGAACACCTGTCCTCAAGCGATCCTCCTATCTTAGTGTCCAAAAGTGCTAGGATTACAGGTGTGTGAGCCACTGTACCTGCTTCCAGAACAGGAAGCCCTTCAATCTTCAAATAATTTTAGGTTCTACTACCTTCCTGTCCACCCTCAAGCAGCAGACAGCAATGCCTGTCAGAAGCTGGTATTTACTATCTACCAAGGATCCATGCAGAGAATCTGTTGCATTATAATCTCTCAGACAGTATAGAATTAAATGTGCATACTCTGAAATCAGACTTCCTGGGTTCAAATTTTGGTTTCATCATGAACCAGCTATGTTACTTCAGGACAATTCCTCAATCTCTGTTCCTCAGTTGGATAATCTGTGAAATGGGGCTAACATAGTACCTACATTATAGGTTCTGTGTTATTATTAGGATTAAATAAATATATATGGATGTATCTACATTTAAATATTTTAGATAGAGACAGAGAAAGAAGTATGCCTGTCATATGAAAACATTAGCAACATTAGTAGTAGCAACTACTATCATTCCCAAATTCTTGGGGGAGTGACCCAGAGGGCTTTGTAATACATAGTGGCCTCAAATGCTATAATATGCACAATATACCACTTTTGGCTCTGTTACCAATCTCTAGTATATCGTAAGAGAATGCAATCAGTGTAGTCTGGTGTAGTTAGCAGGGGAAGGAAGCACTTGAATCCATAGCCAGATGTATTCTTTCCATTTGTGGGTCTGAAAACCAGTTGGGACATATATTTTTTCCTTTCTCTCATGGGATTGTAAGCCTATTCAATTTCTTACATTGAGGTTGAAGAGTGGATATGGGCTTAAGAGAATCATAAATTTTTTTTTTTTTTTAGTTGTTCACAGGAGGAGAGAGCTATTGACCCCTCAGAGCTTGTATAGTAGTCTTAAAATTTAGGATCTCAGAAACCTAACTTAGCAAAAGGATTCTTCCATAGGACTTCTGCCTCTATGAGATAAGCCTTCTTTCTTACAGCAAAACACAAAACCCTGCAGAAAAGAGTCCTTAAAGAAGATTATACCTGCAGTTCTTTCCTCCTCCCCACGGAATTCAGTTTTCCTGTAGGTTCTTGTGGGAGCATACAAGGTGGCAGGAAGAGTAAGGGGAGCTATATGAGAGGTCTGAGAAGAAAGTGAATTTCTAGGCATTGAATTGAGGATGCCTTTGCTGTGCGATGTGTGTGTCCACCTGCATGTGTGTGCACGCTTGTGTTTATGAACCCAATCACTCTGGGGTGCCTTGGGCAATAACCACACACCTGCCTGTATTATTCCTACCAGCTGGCTATGTGGTCATAGGAAGAGCACATTTTTCCTTCTCCTTGATTTCATGCTAGTCTACCTAAATGAAACCAGATGGAAATGAGCATCAACCTTGAGAGGAATAAGATGCCATGAAATGCCAGTAGGAAGCAGGGTATGCGAACAAGAAACTCTGTTCCCAGGCAACCAGTCTGGTCAGGCCCTAGTTTCCTTGGTGATGATGGAGTGAGGATGCGGGGGTGGTTTGTTTTATATAAAGACCTTAATTCTTCCTCCTCCTCCTCCTCTTCTTCGTCTTCTTTTTTAAAAGAAAGAGCTGGAAAGCATTATCTCTCACCCCCTTCCCTGCATCACTGCCCATTTGCAGTCCCTTGGGCTTGGCAACAGATAGACCTAGGAGCTTCTGTTGCTTACTAGCTGTGTGCCCCTCTGCAAGTTATTTACTCCCCTTAAGCCTTAGGTTGCTAATCTGTGAAGTGTTTATGAAAATGAAAATGTCAATCACTCAGCACAAAGCTTGGCACCCAAAAAGCATTCAAAAAATATTAGCTCTCATTAGCCAAGGAAATGATTTGAAGTTGTTGAAGCTCAGAAATGACTTTTCCCATCATCATTTCAGTAAGAGCCCTGCTTGGAGGGTTCCTGGAAATAAGGTAGAAGATGGAAAGGGAAACAAGAGATGCACAGAGCCTTTTGGCACTGGTTTCTCTCCTCCCTCCATCTCCTTAATCTCAGTTGGAGAAGCCTCTCCCCAATGGGGAAGGAAACTCTGAATCATTCCATTCAGGAGAACTGAGACAAGCAAGCCTGGATGCTTGGGGAAGTCAAGCAAGCCTGGAATGCCAGGGGAAGTCTTGCTTACCATGGACGTCGATGACCGTGAGGGCCCCCAGAGTGAGTCGGGCTCCACTGCTCAGCTTCCCTCGCACCAGCTGGACAATCTCTGCAATCTGATCATTGCTCTTTTTCAGGAAATCCTGGCAGGAGCAGAGGAGGGGACAAATGACTAAGCTGGATTCCCCTCTGGCAATCTCCATTCTCAGAGAATGGCACCACAGATCACTGGATGGCTCAAGCCAGACTCCGGAGTGTTATCCCTGCAGCCTGCCTTTCCCTTGGATGCATTCCAAATGCATTATAACTGAGAGGCCAGCTTTGGAAAGTTACATACTGTAAGATTTTATTTTTATGATATTATGGAAAAGGCAAAACTATAGGAGTGGAAAACAGTTTGGTAGTTACCAGAGGCTTGGAGTAGCAAGAGGGGTTGACTACAAAGCGTATGAGGGGATTTTTTTTAGGTGTTATGGACCTGTTCTAGGACCTGTTCTAGATCTTCATTGTGATGCTGCTTACATGAATATGTGCATGTGTCAAAATTTAGAACTGTATGCTGCAAAGGGTGAATTTTACCACAAATCAATTATACAGTGAATCGGAGTTAATAATGAAAAATATCTGAAGCTTTTTTGGGTTAAATAAGACAGAGAAGATTAAAAAAACAGAATGCAACATGTAGTTCTGGATTGGATCCTGGACCAGAAAAGTCTTTTTATGTCCCCCACTAAACTACAAATACTTGAGAATAGGAACTATGTTTGTCTCGTTCACCTCTAATTCCCTTTGCCTAGTATCAGCCCTAGCACAGAGCAGATGCCAAATCAATATTTGTTAAGTGAATGATAAATGGATGGATGATTAGCCTATACTAACATCTTCTTCCTGTGGGATATTGAGGCACATCATTCAACCAACATGCGTGCGCTCCAGGGCTCGGTGTTTGATGGGACACATTCTTTCTATCTATGAGTAGAAAAGTGGGCACAGAGATGTAGTCATAAATGTCAAAAGTTTTTAGAGTTTCTAAAGTCTGAAATGATACACATGAATGCAGTCTGCAAGTGTATGGTGCAATACACCTATTAGAAATTATCAACATGGAGTCTGTATAAATATGAAACTTGGTCAAATTTTTTTTGCAGTGTTTGGCCGGGGCCAAGTTTGAACCCACCACCTCTGGTATATGGGGCTGGCGTCCTACTCCTTTGAGCCACAGGCACTGCCCAAAACTTGGTCAAATATTAAAGTTTAAATTTTAAAGTATAAAGCAAAATACAGTAAATTAAAATATATTTTGGTCCATAGACAATCCTCTATGGGGGAATAACAGAAGATCTGATGAGATAATGGTGGGAAATTATGCCATGGTAGAAAGGTAGGGAACAGAATCATTACTCATTCATTAAGCAAACATTTATTAAGCACCTACCCTGTATTCAGCCCTGTGATAACCCCTGGAGATGGAGTGAGCAGAACAGATGTGGCCTCTTCCTATAGGGTTTACAGCTTTGTATCTAAGTACTGAATAATTTACTGGCACCTTGTTTGACCCTCCCACAATACAATGATGTGTTACAACAGTTCTTTGCATTTTATAGATAAGGAGACTGAGACTCAGGGTAAGTTGCTCCTGGTCACATGTTAACAAGTGGATGTGTCAGGATTTGAGTTCAGGTCCACCCAGGTCCTACACTCTTAAGTATTGGTGTCAACTGACTAGAAATATGTGTATTTGGATCTGAGGCTAGCCAGGCATTTGAGCATGCTTGGTCTCAAGAGAAAGCTGAAGGAAAGGCTGGGGGCAGGTTCATTTGGGACTGGGGGTAGTGAGCAGGGGACAGTAGTGGAAGGAGAAAGAAAAATGGTGGCTCCTCAGCCTATGAAGACCATAACGCATCTCTGTTGGTGGAAATTCTGCCAGATTGACTCATGGAAGCCAAACATAATATGACTTGTTATCCTGTACCCCAGAATTTCTATCTAGAAAGGAGTTTGAGAGGTCTCACAATATAGAACTCCAAGATAGCCTCAATTTCAAATTCTTCATCTCACTGTTGTCATAAGAACCCTGATTTTTCTGACGCTGTGGGCTCCAGCTAATTTTTTTTAATGGCTGCTCTAATTTTATGTCATTCAAATCCTAATTGATATTTTTGTCTTCTCTGCAAGCTTCGTAGCAGGCTCACTTACGGGTAGAGTATTTTCCACCAGGGCTTCAGACACTTCCCTGGTCCAATAGATGGAGGAGACACAGATGACCACTTGGCCAGGCCACTGCAAGACCCACTGATTACGAGGGACCTAGGAAAGTGCAGGGGACTTGTTGTAGGATCAGTTTATCATGTTGACTTAAATTGATTTTATAACAACAGGCCACACCATCTTACTCCCACAACAAAAACAAAATCCTCCTCCATACTAGACAACTACAAAGCTGGAATTACTAATTTATTGTTCTCTAAATTTTATGAAACAGAAAAAAATTTGCCAACAATCTCATCAAATTTTGGCATTTTTTTCACGCTCCCAGTTAGCAATTTTTGACATAGTTATAAACAAGGTGGTGTTCAGAGAGTACTCATACATACTATTTTTATTTTATTTTATTTTTATTTTTTATTTTTTTAGAGATGCCGTCTTACTCCGTTACTCAACTAGGGGACAGTGGTGTGATATAACCTCAAAGTCCTGGACTCAAGAGATCCTCCTGCCTTGGCCTCCTAAAGTGCTAGAATTACACTATTCCTGGCATAACTACTCTTTTAAATGGCTCTTTAGTATTGCACAGCTGGGCCACGGTTTCCTAAGCCAGCATTCTCTGCCCTTTTTTTCCTATACTATAGTCAGGAATGGGAAAACTATGTAAATAAGTACATAGATTGTTTTGTGAAGAAAGTTGTCTTAAAACACAGCCATGTCCATCATTTACATATGGTCCATGCTGCTTTTGCACTTTAAGGGCAAAGCTACGGTAACCATTCTACTATATGTATGTATCTTATAACTGTGCTGCATATCTTTTTTTTTTTTTTTTTCTTAAGACAGAGTCTCACTATGTCCCTCTGGGTAGAGTGCTGTGGCGTCACACAGATCACAACAACCTCCAACTCTTGGGCTTAAGCGATTCTCTTGCCTCAGCCTCCCAAAGTAGCTGGGACTAGAGGCGCCCACACAACACTCGGCCATTTTTTGTTGCAGTTGTCATTGTTGTTTTAGCAGGCCCCGGCCGAGTTTGAACCTGCCAGCCTCGGTGTATGTGGATGGTGCCATAACCACTGTGCTATGGGCGCCAAGCCATGTGGTGTATATCTTAAACATACACATAAAATTTATTTTTAAAAAGATAGCTGCGATGGGAGTGTGGCTGGCAGAACTAAAAGTATTTGCTATCTGGCCCTTTACAGAAAAGGTTTGTTGACTTTTGCTATAGATTCAATTGCATGACCTAATTTGCTACTGGTAGCTGTTTTCCTTTGATCTTTTATTTAGAGCACGTCATAGGAAAAAGGCTTGTTCTGTTATCTTACAATGCAAATATCATTACAAGGGACAGCAGGTCAGTCCACCACACACAGGATTAGGGTGAAGGTGTTAACTGAATATTGTTTTGTTCTATGGAAAGGGCCTAAAAGTAAGAAAGGGTGCATGAAGTAGAGAGGACAAAAGTTAGAGTTAGCCAGTGTGATTTTTGCTTGAGGATGGCTAACGATTTATTGGAAAAGATTGTTTTCTTTTAGGCCTTATGTCATACTTGTTCCCCTAAAACGGAATGAGCTGAATGAGTTTGGCCCTTTTGGCATCTGTGATATAAATGA
This sequence comes from Perodicticus potto, assembly GCA_963574655.1. Lineage (NCBI taxonomy): Eukaryota > Metazoa > Chordata > Mammalia > Primates > Lorisidae > Perodicticus > Perodicticus potto. Next base: position 625 of record CAUYRH010075696.1, on the reverse strand, counting down.
AAGTTCAACTGTAAGGGCCTCTAAATAGACCTCACACCATCAATCCATTTGACAGAAATGAGAATGGAGGCTACCCCTCTTCTCTTAGATCACTTCTCACTTTGGCTTCTCACTGCAAACGTTTCACCAGAAATATGTTCACTGCCCCAGGATTTATGGGTAAAGAAAAGATAGCCACAGAGAGGTGGGTTTTGGTAGAAAGGTGGAGGGGCTAATTGGATGGATTTATTTAACTTTCTCCCTGAAGTTCCCTTTGCTATAGCAGTACCCTGGCATGTGTATCCTGATTAATGTTTACCTGGACATATGCTTCAATCCCAAGTCCAATGACTTCCCGCAGACTGGCAAGCATCATCTGCTCCACCTGCTGCAGCCACTTTTCCACCATTCCCTATGGGACAAGGACAGACAGAGCCATAGCCAGAGCTGTAGCAGTCAATTCAAGCCCAGAGAGGGGAATTGTGGGCAGAACCAGTTTTCTCTCTGAACAGGGCTGGAGGGAGGCCAAAAGCTTTTTGGCTTGATACTTCTTCAAGTCAATATACCTTCTTAACCCTTAACATTTATTTCCTATATTCTCAGAGGTATATGCCTACTAAAGAAGTAATAAAAAGAATTTTTTTTT
>CAUYRH010075695.1:0-19643 GCA_963574655.1 Perodicticus potto | reverse complement strand
ACTGTAAAAAAAAAAAAAAAAAAGCCAGGCCTTATGTCAGGAGCTTGTAGTACCAGCTACTTGGGAGGCTGAGGCAAGAGAATTGATAAGCCCAAGATTTTGAGGTTGCCCACTGTGACGCCATGGCATTCTACCCAGGGCGAAAGCTTGAGAAGCTGTCTCAAAAAAAAGAAAGTCTCATTACGGACACCCAGGGATAGAACTGCTGGTGACAAGCACATTCCTAAATGTCCCTCATACACTAGCTGAGCTGATGGTCAATGAGTAAACACCATTTCAGCATTGCTTCCCAAATGTTTTCCAAATAACCTTTCCAAAAGAATGCTGATCTCCCCAATTATTCAGAAAATTGCTAGCTAAGTTGTAGGTTTTAGGGGCAACTTCTCCCTACTCCCTTTCTTCCTTGAAGATAAAGCAAAGTTCTATTATAACTGGAGAGAGCTAGACAATTTGGATGGTGTCAAGAAGTAGTGTAGACACAGACGCAGAACGCAAGATCCTTAAAGAAACCCAAATTGCGACCCTCTTCCATTTTCTGAGAACCACAAGAACAAATACTTCTGCCTCTTCCTGGCTCCTTTCCCTTCCAGGGGTTCACTGTGGGGCAGAAGAGTGAGAAGCAGTCAGAGATGGCAGAAGCCGAGTCCCTAGACCTAAGTTGGATTTTTTTTTTAAGTAATTTTTGGCGGCTGGCGGCTGGGGAAGCAGCTCTGTGGTCGCCGGTGGGTGAGGCCGAGGCAGAAACAGACCTCTAGGCGGCGCCCTGACGTTGAGTCTGCGCTGAACAAGATTCTCGCTCAGCTGTGTGTCCCGCGCTGGGTGAAGGGCCGGTTTCTGCCCGAGCGCAGGGCTTGGTCAGAAGGAGCCGGCAGCCCGTACGTCGCCTTTGGCGCCCTCTGCCAAGCAAGAGAAACACGGTTAAACGAGTGCGCTGAGAAAGAAACCCACAGCTAATCAAAGCCCCATCCGCCCCAACCCACCCCCACTCCCTACCCCCATCCCTGACGCTAGGGAGCCGTACACAGCCTGAATCTCCTTTGATCTCCCCAGCAGCCAGCTACAGGGCAGCGCCAACATCTTTAACTCCCTCCCCCAACTTGCAAAAGAAGACATTGAGTTCTGCAAGAATTAAGTGTTTAGCCTAAGATTACAGCAGCTATTAAAAGTGGTGAAACTCCAATTTGAATGTTCTTATACCTCAAATTATGAGGACCACCCACCCCAACACCTTTCTTCTTCTCTTTTCTATTCAGGAAGGGTAATCTCTTTAGGTTACCCAAGTCGGTCTCAAACTCCTGAGATCAAGGGGCTGGATCCTCCTGCCTCAGTCTCTCTAGTGCTATAGGCTGCACCCCTGCACCAGACTTAAAAACAATGTCTTGCTTGTAAAAGCAAAGTTCATCTTCAGAAAAGGCAGCCTTTGAGGACTGTCTATGTTGGAATTCTGGGGTCTCTTGGCCTTCAAATTTGAGGGAGTGCATTAAAAAACTGGGCAGCTCAGCCAGGATTCAGAATCCAGATGAATCCAACCCCCTTCTTGGGAAATGGCCAGTCAATCCCTTATAACTTCCCTAGAGGTGTGATCATGGCCAAGCACCTTAGATTCTCAAAGGCCCAGATGAAGACGACCTACTGGATGGGGATATGTTGAAACATGAACATTTTGTGGGAGAGACCCCATAACTGAAGAGAACTTGTTGATGCATGACTGCTTCATAAGCCCAAGGCAGTTGGGGCTGGCAGCCAGGTCACTCTCCTTGGCCTGAATGGAGACTCTTTGTTAAGGTTTACAGTGTGGCAAGGAAAGAGAAGCCCTGTTCCAGACCCAGCCCCTTTGAGCCTAAGCATAGAGATAGCCAGGACCTTGGAAGAGTCCCTGTTCCCCTTCCCCTATGGCAGCATTTTATGCTGTAGAGCCCTCTGCCAGATATTTCTCCAAAGTTACTCCTCTGGAGGGCAGAGGTGCCAGACAATCACCTAAGTAGGAGGAAGAGTAAAAGGGGGCTCAGGGATTGCTGGGGCAAGGCAGCAAAGGGCATGTGCCGATTATGGGGCAAACTCAGATGGGGCACCTGCTGGGGTCTGTGGTCCCATGAGATTCAAGTTTCCCAGCCAGCAAGGGCTCTTGAGGATGCCTAATTACTGAGCACACATCTGGAGCAGCTGCATCACACTGGGCCTTGGACACATTATTTCACTCCAAACCTCATTTTCATTCCTGAGGCTGAGTCATAAAAGACTCTGGAGGCAGAATAAAGTCAGGTCTGTGTGTGTCAGCATTCCTGCATGTGTGTGCACGTGAATTCGTGCACGTCCAGGCTGTGTCTGTGCAGCTCACTGTGATTGCCCAATGGATTCACAAAAGTTAGGGGGGAAAATGGAGCAACATCAGGCAAATTCAACTGCGAACATACTGTCAGCCTCATTATCCGCCCATTTCAAGGGAAAGCATTTGGGTCTCAGAATTAGCCAGTTAATTGCCTCACTTCTTTGTTCACTTTAGGGCAGGAGAAACTATCTGTGTTCTATTAAAACATTTTATATTTTAAAACTTTCAGATTGTCTCATTCTCAGTTTTCTTTATTTCCATCGTTATACCACTTCAGCATTCAGATTTGTCAATATCATCACTTCGACCTTATTGAAAACACACACACGTGTGCATGCTTCATGCTGGAAAAGTAACTCTTAGTTTCTGCATCTGCAAAATCTGGGCGTTTTAACTCTTCAAATTGTTGTAAGGATTAATGTAGTATGCGTCTAGCATACAGCACAGTGCCTGGTGCACAAGGAGCATTTAATAAACAGTAACTATTAATAAGAGGAAAATGAGAAGAAAAGAGGAGAAGGGGGGAGAGAAAGTAAGAGGAGGAAGCCTGATTTCTTTTTAGAGACAAGCCAGGATAGAGGGTGTATGTCTTAGCTTCTATGTATAATGTATTCTTTTGACTTAGAGCAATGTCCATAAAAGTGAGGCCCCTTAGACCCTTTGGCCTGTAACTACCTCTTCAATAAGGAACAGAGAATTGGGGCAATTATCTGGCTCATTTCAGGTTCAAACTCCCTTTAGCCTGAAGTATCTGCATCTCATGGGGGGAAAGGGCTGGGGAATGATAGCTTATATTCTTTGGCTTTTAAGGGAGCCCCTTCCCTTTGCTGGAGTGAGCAAGGTCTTGTGTTAGAAAATGGGTAGAAAAGAAATAGGGGCGGTCAGACAGCTGGGATTAAACCAAGCACCAGAGAAACATTTGAGAAAAACTAGGTCCTGCCCAGGAAACTAGGAAAACCTTGGAGCTCTCCTTCACTCACTGCAGAGACTGCCAAACAAATCACAGGCTTTTGCCAGCTTGGGACTTTCATTCCACATTCAGCAAACGTTTCCTAAGTGCCTACTGTGTGCCCAGCCCTGGGCCGAGCTCTGTGGCTCCAGGAGGAGACACACCCCAGCAATTGGTGGTGTTGACTTGCAGCCAGTAAAATGCTTCCAGAAACAAGTCCAAGGGACTCGGGAAAGGGGATAACCCTGCTGGGCAAGAACTTCTGGCCAATCCCAGCATTGCCTTTTCAGGGCCAAAGTCCTAGTGCAGGGGTGGAGCCAGAAGGTGGGAGCATCCCACTCCAATTGTCTACCAGAAAAAGGCCAACTCCATGGTAGGGATGGCCCTATGGGGGGAGGGATGGGGCGAAGGGATGACTACAGGCTCCTGACCCTCAGTCGGAAGTTCCTGAAATACCAATTAGCTTTCTTTAATTAGTAAAGTAGGAAGCAAATGGGCATATATTTCTTCTGCTCTGATTAAAAGCATTTAGGTCAGGTTTTCACAGCCAGGATTATTCAGTTTAAGCTGTCCCAAGCAGAAAATTGTTTATTTTTTTTCTTTTTATTTTCAGGCAGGGGTCTGAATACTATTAGCTAACCATTGGTTTCTTGTCATAGCCCAGAACTGCTGGGCAGGCAGGTAGGTGGTGGTTCTGCTAGCTCAGACAGGGGCAACTAAGAATGGGTTTTGGTCTTTCCTGCTCCAAGACACATTTGTTTAAAATGTGTACACACTGAACAACATCTAGGAACAGCTCCCATTTGGAGTGTATATATATGTGTGGAGGGGGAGGATACAATTTGCTAGATAATTTTCAGTTCCCCTAGTTTTTCTACACATAGTCTTAGAATAAGAAAATTAGTTAATTTCCCAAACCCAAAGAAGCCTGACTTCTAGGAGATCTAGTTTGGTCAATTCACACAGGTGAGAAGAAGTCCGGGAAACTTTTACTAGGCTGGGTAAGAAGACTTAAGTCCTTTACTCTCTGCATCTAAACAAAGTCACAATACATGAGACTGAGTAAAATTAGCAGGTCCCCCAGAATTGTCAGGGGTCACGCGCTTCTCGGCTCCTACAAACAAGATTATTAAAATATTAAGGAGCATTTTTTCCCCCATTTAGTCTAGAGTTTTGTATTTCCCAACCTCTAACCTTGGCTAAGTCTTCAGCCCCATACATAGTTGGGATCCCCAAGGAAACCAAATGAGTAGATTAATAAGAGACACAAAGGAACATTCAATTGCCCAATCTCTAGATTCCCATTTGCTTAGCTCACAGACAGCATTAGTTAGAGGGCTATTTCCAGATTAGCCTCTCCTTCCCAGGAGTTCTGGTATGATTTTTAGTTCCTAGCTGGATTTCCCTGCACCCCTTGGCCCTTCTGCTGGCCAATCCAAGAGCAACTTTCCCCAGCAACACTCTTCTCAATTTCTCAGGCCCCAGGTCCTGAGGAGGAAAGACTTACTCCCACTGGGACCCCATCCCTATAGATAGTGGGAGAGGAACACTGTTGTCTTGGTGCTTTTAAAGGTGAAGGTTGGCCTGACAGACATAGAGATTATCAGCCAAAGGAAAAAAGTGAAGATTTACATAAATTGGCCATATTTGGTTCCAGAGTTTCCCGGACACCAGCTTTTGATCAATCCAAACAGAAGTGCTTAACCCGGTGTCTCAAGAGTCTGAAACCCTCTGAAATTGTAGAATTTGCAGCTCTTTTTTTGGCCAGGGCTGGGTTTGAACCGGCCACCTCTGGCATATGGGGCCGGCGCCTTACTCCTTTGAGCCACAGGCACCACCACCCTGAAATTGTAGAATTTGATGAGTCCTACATAAGCAAAATTTTTTTTCTAGGTAGAGGGACATCACTATATTCCATCAAATTTTATATTATCAGGGAATGCTCCCCAAAATATTAAGGACACATCATCTGCATTTCATACCAACAACCAAAAATGTGAAGCAGAGGAAGGCACTGAAATAGGCTTGGGTATCTGACAAGATATTAAAAGAGAGAACAAACAATTTTGTGTACGATGAGGGGTCAGGGTGGGGATACTGTCACCCAGACTTCCCTGGAACATCAGGGAAGTCCTCTCACAGGTGTGCTGAGGACCCCAGGGCAGAGAAGCACACTTGCACACATGGAGGAGTATGCAAGGTCTCTATCTCTAATCAAAATGATATGGAAGCTTTATCCCCTGGGGCCTGGACCTTTTCCTGCCATTTGCTGCCTTGTCCTGAGCTGGTCCATACCAAAGTTTCAGAAACCATTTCCCCCCTGCAAGTACCCTCCTCTTTAGGGAGAGGGTGTTTTCCTGGGTCTCCAGCTAGTACAATTCCAGCCTGATCTGAGGAACTGCTTCTAAGACCCAGAGTGGAGACCCCCACTATGTACTGCCAGCTATGACCTGTGAGTTCTCTTGGCCCTCCGCTGGACCTGAAAAGGGTGCAAAAGACAGCTGGACAGGTAGATAGAAGTAGGCACAAGGAAAGGGCTTTCCGTGAACTTCAGATAAAGGATGGAGAATGCCAGAGAAGAGTAATAACTGAAGGCTGTGAGCTGGCACAGTGGCTCAGGCCTGTAATCTTAGCACTCTAGGAAACGGAGGAGGGTGGATCGCTCCAGTTCAGGAGTTGGAGACCAGTCTGAGCAAGAGCAAGATCCTTCTCCACTAAAAATAGAAAAACAAGGTGGGCGTTGTGGCACAAACCTGTAGTCCCAGCTATTGGGGAGGGTGAGGCCAGAGGATCACTTGAGCCCAAGAGTTTGCGGTTACTATGAGCTATGACACAAGGGCACTCTACCAAGGGCGACAAAGTGAGACTCTTTCTAAATAAATAAACAAGAAAGGAAAAGAAATAAAGAAATAGCTGAACAGGAGGCAGGAGCTGGAGCGCAGTAGGTAGGTGGAGCAGTCAAAACCCGCGTGCTGAGAAGAGCCCAGAGAGGCGGAGGCGACCAGGCGCGTCTTGGCTCCCTATCTCTACCCGGGGGTTAATGACTCGTCAGCACCCCCGCTTCGCCCAATTGCAACTCCTCTGGCTCCTTAATGCTAACTAATTGGAGGGTTCGGGCGGATGGAGGTGCCCCTCTGCCAGGGTTCTGGCAGGATTTTGCTAGATCGTTTGTTAATTGTGGGAAGCAAAGTCGCATCTGCGGAGAAGAAACTCAGAGTCGGGAAAGAGGTTAAGGCGATGCTGGCGCCAGCGGCCTGGGGGGTGCAAATGAACTATTCAGGGACAAAGTAGTCGGGAGCACCGAGATCCGGAAAGTAGGACCCACTCCCACCCGGAGCAAGAAATCAGGAAGAAGATGCTCACTCGGTAAGGGCAAGGGAGCCCGGGCATGACGCCGGGCCCCGCACTCCGTAGGTCGTCGCTACCACTCTGTCCCTCTCGCCAAGATCCCGCTTGGGGCGAGGCACTGGGTCAGCGTTTACAGTCGCTCCCTGCCCTGGTGGTTGGACAGAACTTCCCCGCCCCATTCTACCTATTTCCGTCCCTGATGGTGGAGGTCCTGAGTCCACAGGCCCTTGGCTTTGCGGCGTCTGAGGGCGTACTTGTGTAATTGCGACCTCCTTTAGCCCCTTTAAGTGCTGCTTCCGGACGCCAAGGCTGGAGTAGAAAACCCCCTTTCTAATCCCTCGTCTAGGTCTCAGCCCCGGGACTGCAGGGGCTCCAAGCTGGACCCTCCTAGGCTTCCAGATTCCACCCCTGAGGCGCCAACCCTCGGCGGATGGGCCTGGAAGCTTGCGGAATCCCCGAGTGCCCCTGATTTGCCTTTGCCGCTCCGCGCTCGGCCCCCTCCGGGTCCCCCAGACATCCTGTCCTCCCGCTCACAGCGGGGAGGCAGTCGCGGAGCAGGCTAACAGCTCGCGCCGAGATCTTCACTCTGGGCTGAGCCAGGAGAGGAAGGCGCTGGTCCAGAACAGAGCTTTGTGGGGGTCGGGGACTAGGACATCCTAGACTGAGGACTGGGGTTTCCTCACAGTCGCAAGCAGGTTAGCAGTCCGCAGCGGGAGACACAGTCATGACTTCCCAGACCACTCCATCTCCGTGAGACCTGCTCCTATGGTGGTAACGCAGTCTTCCCTGGGAGCCACAGCAGGAACAGCAAAGCAGGGTTCTCTCAGCCTCCAGGAGGAGCCCAGAAGGGAGAAGGCTGCTGAGGGCAGCTGTGTCCCTTCTGTTCAAGTCGTCTAAGCCCAGGAGATCGGGGTTCCCAGGCCAAGGAGGGAACCAACTGGAGGTAAGAGGTTTATCTAGTAGAAATTTAGACCCTCTCCTCTTTCATTGTTTTAAAGCCTGAGGTATCTGAACATTGGCTCCTCTTCCATAAAGGAGTTTCCGGAGATCTGGTCAGTCCTGGGGGGTCTGTGCACAGTGTGGGGGTGGGGAACTTTTCTAGGTAGTTGAAGCTTTGGAGTTCATAGTTATTTATTAAATAATTACTATTAATATTACTTAAGCCCTCACCTTCATTCCAGCTGAAATATGGCATTTCTTCAAAAGAGAAGGACTGGGAAGGAAGCAACACAGACCAGCTCCCAAATGGGTCATGGGTCAGGCGTGGCCCTGCTTTGCCCTTAATTATCCCTGAAAGATTGGCCTGAATTATCCCTGCAAGGTAAAAGCTGTTATTCCTATAGCTGCAGCTGTGGAGAGGGCAGGAGGAAGTAAAGAAGAGCAAATGGGTTGAGGATAGTCACTCTGGAATCTTCTTGAGAAAGGAGGCATTTGAGTTCCAGGCTGGACTTTTAGGCCCTCAGTGCTATTGCCCTTTGCTTTATACAGACAGTGGTGGCAAGAGGAACACTGATACCTGGTGTCTTCAAAGGCGAAGTTTGACCTGGTAAGCTCTGAAATCAGCTAAAGGAAAAAAAGTAAAGACCTACACCAATCAACCATGATTGCTCTCAGCATTTTCTAGATACAAACTTCTCTGATCAATCCAAGTAGGTGTTCTTAATCTAAGGCTCAAATAGTCCGGCACCTTTTGAAATTGTGGGATTTCATGGCTTAAAGCAGATGTTACTTTTTGAGAAAGCTTAGGAGAAGAAGGATGTAAGAGGTGGCATAGGGAAAGGAGGTGAGAAGCCACAAATCTAGCACTCTAGACACTAATCTTATCTCTGGACACCCCCAGCTCTGACACGCAAGTTAACTCCATCCGTATGTTGCCAAACTGAGTGAAAAGTTGGGAGGCAGTGAGAGACAAATCTCCATGGCTTTCAGAATAAATCTGGGAGTCTAAGTAGATTACAAACCTGGATGTTGTTAATTTTTTTTCAACTATTCCTTATTTTTTGGCCCAGAGTAGGTTCTGGGGCCCTTGTGGCAGATAGAGAGGAGAGAGACCTTGACCTCCAGACCCCTGATCTCACATCTACCTAGTGAAGAGCCAGCAGGATCAGATGATTAGCCTTGCCCCATCTCTCCCCAACTCAGGACTCCCCTCTCTGTGAGCTTAGACCTCCTGGTCAAATCACAGACTCAGATTCCCTCCACATCTAACCACCAAAATAACAAAGGCAATTTTTTCTTTTCTCATTTTTGAAAACTACAGAAGCCTCCTTGAGGAAGACAGTGTATAGGAAGATGGGGATGGGAGGTTGTAGAATCAAATGACCTCTAAGCCTGGGAGAGCAGTGGTCTACTATGACAACTTGGTGGTCTCCATCACAGTTCTTGATGCTGCCTGGACGGGTCAAATATTTATCGGTACCCCTCTCCATCCCTGCCCTCAAAGCCCAAAAAAGTCAGGGATTTTCTGCGTTTCTATGTTTGGAGAGACAAGAGAAGACAAAACCTGGAAGTAAGCAGAGAGATGAGGGGGCAGAAAATGAGGGAGAGAATCCAATGGATTAAAATAATCAAAACTCTCTTTCTAACCCAACAGCACTCGAAGTTCTAATGTTTGTTTTAATCTGGCTGGGAAGAGGAGTTGGAGGCAGAGCAGGTGGGAGACTGAGCTCCCAGCCTAAGGGATACTTCGGTCATTGTGGGGTCAGTGCTTTCTGAGGAATTGAGAAGGTAGAACTGAAAACCATCTGTTGTGCAGGTGGGAGGAATGTCCTAGGTCTTTCAAATTGCAGTGTGGGAGAGTGGGGCAGCATGTGTGTGTGTGTCTGTGTGCAACCCTCCTCCTGAGGAGCCAAGGGTTATATGGTTGGGGATGGAGGAGAATTCATCCCTTCTGGACTGGGGTAGTAGGAAGGCATCTCTGAACTTGCAGCCAAGTGCTCCAGACTTTGGGGAAAGAGAGGAGCTGTAGCTCCAAAGGGGGTTTTGGAGGAAGAACATATTAGGAAAAGCCCAGACTATCTTCCTTAAAGGATTAGGGATTGCACTCAGAAACAGGAACTTTCACTCACATCTTTGTGCTTCTATTTATACTGGAAAGAACAGTCCTGTGCAGTAAGTTGGCCACATTTAATGTGAAACATACTGTGCGTTATTCTACTTTGGGCTTTGGTCGGGTTGTATATAGATGAAAATATTAATTTTCCATCTGCTACCTTTATTACTGAGCACAATTGGATGCACCTAACTTCATGTCTTTTTTGCATGTTTGTAGGAATCTTTACGCGGAACTTAAGTACTCTGAGAGGCACATTTGCTGTCCTACAGGATTCCTCACTGACTCCTGGGGTTATTAATTCCTTGGAGACCCCACACTGCCCATGATGGCGATGGCGGATACACACCCCTTTATGCTTGCTTGTCTCCACATGCCTTTTCAAAGGTGAATAATTTTTGTATTAACGCATGAGTCAGTTCATACAGATTGAGATACTTTTCCTGCCTCCTGCCCACTCCCATAAAGAACAGACCCCTCTACCAAAATGCACATGCAGCATTTTTGTGAGTTTCAAGTAAGATGGCGGCCGCCTGGCATTTCTTTCCAGCATTCAGATACGCGCTCTCACCCAGGCAGTTGGCCGCTGAGCCCCATCACAGTCCTGAGGGGAAGGAAATCTACCTCCCCTTACCTACCCAAAGCCCAAATTAAGAGACTCCCCTATAGCATTCTCCCTCCCACATTCCCTCCGCGTGGGATGGAGGCAGAACAGATTCTGCACCTTGGGGACCAAGGAGCTCTCTTCTGGACCTAGAGTTCCAGGCCAATGTCTAATTTCTATTGGAAAAGAGTGGCCATTTCCCCTTTCCAAGCAATTCTCTCAACCCCAGCCTTGGCAGCTCAGAGCAGCTAGTCCCAGTCTCTCTGACTATATCCTACATCTGCTTGGAATTCAGGACTGCGAGCAGGAAGATAGGAGGAGAGGGCCTCAGGCTGGGCGGGGCACACAGCACTGGGCTCTGGGGAGCTGGAGTGGCGGATAGAACGAAGGGAGGCGACCCTCTTCTCCCACACACACACCTTCTCTTGGAGAAGGGTCTGGTGCGAGCCAGCAGGGAGGTCAAGGCGTTTCCGTGCGTCCTGAGGCCCCACCAAGAAGCTGGTCTGGAGATCAAGGTTATGTTAGTGGCTCTGGTAGCCCCAGCTCGCCACGGCCAGTCAGTCCTCAAAGCTCAAGCCAAGAGCTCTCCAACCTGGAGAAGACTTTTTGACCGTAGCTCTGATCCGCGTGGTCGCAGCCCCCCTGCGGCGAGAGGAAGGGCAGTGACCGCCTCACCTACCTCTCGGAACCGCGTCGTCTTCCGCGCGTCTTCACAGACTGTAGAAACCAGAGGCGTCTGGGGACCGAGGTGACCGCGCCCAGGGCGAGGGGTGAGGCGGCTGCCGCCTCCTGCCACCCGCTCCCGCCCCTTTGAGGCCTCTCTGGGCAGTGTTTGTGTCTGGGGCGGTGATGCCGACGGCGCTGGTTGCGTGAAGGGGCTCACGAGACCTGCGTCCCTCTGGCGCCGGTGAGTAGGGGGCGACCACAAGGCCCGGGCGGCGGATTGGCGCCGGCGCTTCCTTCCTCCGCGTCTGCCCCGGCGGGGTTCCCGCCCATCTCACCTGCCGCAGCCTCGGGGCGCCGTCGGGTCGCTGCGCGGCGGTTTCCAGACTGGGCCTTGAGCGCTTTTGAAAGGCCAGAGCCGCGGAGAGACGGCGCAGAGACGGCCGCCAGAGAAAGAGGGAGTGTAAGAGAGAAAGAGGGAAGGGGGGGGGGGGCGAGCGAGAGAAAATAACAGACAGGAAAGAGAGACACAGATCCAAGGAACATTCCCAGAGAAACCATCAAATACAGAAATAGACAAAAGCGGAGGAGAAAGCGAAATCCCGGGGACAGAAAGAAGCCCGGGGCGTCTGGAGCGAGCGACAAGTTGTCCTTGGGAGTTGGAAATGTGAGAGGGAGGGGCGAGGCCGAAGGAGTCTGAGAAGGGGAGGAGGCACGCAGACCCCAGGCGGGAGACAGCCATCCACGTTTAGGACACGGAATCCGGAGAATGAGAGCGCGGGACCCTCCCCCTGCCCTATGGCAGCCCATCTCTTCCCGCCCTCCTCAGCGACAGAGCCTCTGCAGTCTGAGGCTCAGTCCCGCCAGGAGGGCGACACCCGGCTGTCCCTCTAAGTGCCCCCTTTCTTCTGTTCCCTGGGCTTTAAATGGGGTTTACCCCCACTGATGAACCCGACAACTGAGGCCCGAGAGAATGACCTTGGACAAGGTCAAAGAAAGAGTTTGGAAATTTCACTTTCCATCCCAGCCCTCAGGATCCCATTGCGTTTGGGGGTCATTAAAGAATTATCTCGAAAGTAGGGGCTCTTCTCCTTATTTCTACCCAAGTAGAAGTTCCAACCTACCTACAATTAGTGGAACCTATGACAAGCAGTTCCAGCCTTCCTGACTCCTTGGCAGCTGGCTTGTCTCCCAAGTGGTTGATCCATCTGCCTCACCTCAGACCTGACCTCCTTCCTCGTCCAGCATGACACTGGTTTTTATAATCCAGTCCTTTCCCTCTGGATTGTCCAGGAGGCCAATAGGAGTGTGTCTGAGATCTGTATTCTAGGATTGGCTCTGCCAGTGACTTATTGCCGGACATGAAGTCCTCCTCTTTAGGTCTGTTTTTTGACTCTGTAAAATGGGAGCATTTTTTTTTCCTCTGTAAAACAGGTAGAGTGATTCATGTTTTGCATCTGCAGCCTCCCTTTTGCAGGTTCTGGTGAGCTTGAACCATTGAGAGAAAAATATATTCAAATGGTGATTTTATTTTAGGCCTACTCCAAGCATGAATGTCGAAATATGACATAATTAAACTTTGCTTTCATGAATGGGCCTATTTTCCTATCTTTCTTTTCTTCACTTTTCTTTTTATTTTTCTCTCATTTTTTTAAACAGAGTCTTACGCTGTCATGCTGGGTAGAGTGCCATGGCATCATAGCTCACAGCAACCTCAAGCTCTTGGGCTTGAGCAATCCTCTTGCCTCAGCCTCCAGAGAAGCTGGGACTACAGGCATGCACTACTCCACCCAGCCTCTTTTTTTCTTTTCTTTTCTTTCTTTCTTTCTTTTTTTTAGACAGAGTCTCACTCTGTCACCTTCGGTAGAGTGCTGTGCCATCACAGCTCACAGCAACCTCCAGCTCTTGGGCTTAGGCGATTCTCTTGCCTCAATCTCCAGAGTAGCTGGGACTACAGGAGCCCGCCACAACACCTGGTTATTTTTTTTGTTGCAGTTTGGCCGGGACTGGATTTGAACCTGCCATCCTTGGTATATGGGGCCGGCACCCTACTCACTGAGCCACAGGGGCCGCCCATGGTTTTTCTATTTTTTTAGTAGAGATAGGGTCTTGCTCTTGCTCAGCCTGTTCTCAAACAAACTCTTGAGCTCAAGCAATCCATTTGCCTCAGCCTCTCAGAGTGCTAGGATTACAGGCATGAGCCACCGCTCCCAGCTTAATTTTTTTTTTTTTTAACATTACAGAGTCATTTAGGAATTTTTATTAACTCTGTTTTTTTTTTTTTTTTCAGATGGAGTCTAACTCTGTTCCCCTGGGTAGAGTGCCATGGCATCATCATAGCTCACAGCAACCTCTCTAACTCTTGTGCTCAAGCAATCTTCATTCCTCAACTTCCCAAGTAGCTGGGACTACAGGTGCCACAGTGCCCAGCTAATATTTCTCTGTTTTTTAGTGGAGATAGGGTCTCACTCTTGCTCAGACGGGTCTCCAACTACTGAGTTCAAGCAATCTGTTGGTCTCAGCCTCCCAGAGTGCTAGGATTACCAGTGTGAGCCACCATGCCCAGTTTCAATTTTCATTTATACATAATATATGTGCAGTAAGGGGCGTTCAATGTATTTTTGCATACATACACATCTTTGAAACCACCACCTAGATCAAGGCATTTCCAAACACCAGAAGGCTCCCTTGTAACTCCTTCCTACTCTTTAGTCAATTGTGAGAGGCTGCTACCATACACGCTAGTAACCATTATGCTGTTTTCTATCACCATAGATTTGTTTCGTCTTTCCTTCAGCTTCATATAAACAAAGTCATGAGTATGTATTCTTTTGAGTGGCTTCATTTGTCAATATTATGTGCGTGGGACCCATCCATGTTGTAGTATATAGCAGTCGTTTCTTCATTTTATTGTTGTGTCATATCCTATTGTATGAGTATATCACGATTGTTTACCTGTTCAGCTCTCAGTGGGTTTTTGGATTGTTTTCTTTTGGAGATATTATGACAAAACTGCCATGAACGTTTATGTCTGTGTGTTTTGATGGACACATACACTTAGAGACCCAGCAGTGAAAATAGGTAGGGATAATAGGGTAGGGATACATTTACATTTGCTAAATAACCAATAGCTTTCCAAATTCACACTCCTACCAGTAAGAGAGAGTATGAGAGATTCAGTTGATTCATATGTCTAACAACACCTGGTATTGTCCATCTTGTTCATTCTGGTAGCTTTATATTGTTCTTGCAATGTGGTTTTTTTCTTGCTTGTTTTATTGTTTTTTAGAGACAGAGCCTCAAGCTGTCACCCTGGTTAGAGTGCCATGGCATCACAGCTCACAACAACCTCCAGTTCCTGGGCTCAAGAGAGTCTCCTGCCTCCACCTCCCAAGTAGCTGGGACTACAGGCACCTGCCACAATGCCCAACTATTTTTTGGTTGCAGCCGTCATTGTCGTTTGGCAGTCCCGGGCTGGATTCGAACCTGCCAGCTCAGGTGTATACAGCTGGCACCTTAGCCGCTTGAGCCACAGGTGCCGAGCCATTTATTGGGAGTTTTATGGGTGTGCATTTAAAAAATTGTGGTAAAAATGCCTAACAATATTTACCGTCTTAACCATTTTAAAGTGTACAGTTCAATAGTGTGAAGTGCATTCGCATTATTGTGCCACGGATCTCCAGAACTTTTCCATCTTGGCAAACTGAGACTGGATACACATGGAGCAGCAACTACTTATTCTCTCCTTCTCCCAGCACCTGGTGACCACCATTGTGCTTTGTTTCTATGAGTTTAAATACTTTAGATAACTTCTGTAAGTGGAATCATACCATATTTGTGTTTTTCTGACTGGTCTATTTTGCTTAGCATAATGTGTTCAAAGTTCATCCATATAGTACCACGTGACAGGATTTCCTTCTTTTTTTTTTTTTTTTTTTTGTAGAGACAGAGTCTCACTTTATTGCCCTCAGTAGAGTACTGTGGCGTCACACAGCTCACAGCAAACTCCAACTCCTGTGCTTAGGTGATTCTCTTGCCTCAGCCTCTCGAGTAGCTGGGATCACAGGCGCCTGGCACAATGCCCGGCTATTTTGTTTTGCAGTTCAGCCGAGGCTGGGTTTGAATCCACCACCTTCGGTATATGGGGCCAGCGCCCTACTCGCTGAGCCACAGGCACCGCCCATGGATTTCCTTCTTTTTTAAAAGACTGACTAATATTCCATTATATAGTGTATACCACATTTTGTTGATCCATTCTTTCATTGGTGGGCATTTAGGTTGCTTCCACCACTTGGCTATTGTGAATAATGCTGCAATGAATGTGAGTATGTAAATATCTCTTCAAGACCCGCCTGCAGGGCGGTGCATGTGGCTCATGGAGTAGGGCATCGGCCCCATATACCGAAGGTGGTGGATTCAAACCCAGCCTCAGCCGAACTGCAAAACAGAAAAATAGCCGGGCGTTATGGCGGGCGCCTGTAGTCCCAGCTACCCGGGAGGCTGAGGCGAGAGAGAATCGCTTCAGCCCAGGAGTTAGAGGTTGCCTTGAGCTGTGTGATGCCATGGCACTCTACCAAGGGCGATAAAGTGAGACTCTGTCTCTACCAAAAAAAAAGACCTGCGTGCAGTTCCTTTGGATGTATACCCAGAAGTGGTCATGTGGTAATTCTATTTTTAATTGTTTATTTTAAGATAAGGTCTCACTACTTTTCTTTTTGGTCAAGAGAGGTCTTGCAATTTTGCCCAGAGTGGTATTGAACCCCTGACCTCCAGCAATCCTCCTTGTTTGGTCTCCCAAAGTGCTAGGATTGCAGATGTGTGCCACCAAGGCTATTTCTAATTTTTTGAGGAACCTCCATACTGTTTTGCGTAATGGCTGCCCTATTGTACAGTCTCACCAATAGTGAGACTTGCTCTTGGTCAGTGTTCCAATTTCTTCACGTTCTTGCCAACACTTGTTATTTTCTGTTTTATTAATAGTGGCTATCCTAATGAGTATGAGATGATATCTCACTGTAGTTTAAATTTGCAAATCTTTGGTGGCACCCATAGCTCAGTGGGTAGAGCAGTGGCCAAATACACCCATGCTGGCAGGTTCAAATTCTGCCTAGGCCAGCAATGACAACTGCAACAAAAAAATAGCCAGGCATGTTGCAGCGGCTGCCTGTAAGTCCCAGCTACTTGGGAGGCTGAGGCAAGAGAATTGCTTAAGCCCAAGAGTTTGAGGTGGCTGTGAGTTGTGACGCCATGGCACTCTACTGAGGGTGACATAGTGAGACTCTGTCTCAAAAAGAAAAAAAAAATTGCAAATCTTTGATACCAGTAAACTTGAGCTGACTCTGTGTCAGAGTATACAATGTACAGAAGAGAAGGAGGAAGCCAAAAGGCATTTCATAAAGTATGCTGGGGACCCTGCGAAGGGCCCTGACCTTGGGGAGAGGAAAGTAGAGAGAACTCTTTAATTCATTTAAAATATATTTATTTAAAATAGGCCAGGTGTGGGTGCTCACACCTGTAATCCTAGCACTCTGGCAGGTGGAGGCAGGAGGATCCCTTGAGCTCAGGAGTTAGAGACCAGCCTGAGTAAGATCAAGACCCGGTCTCTAAAACTAGCTGGGTATTGTGGTAGGCACCTATAGTCACAGCTGCTCAGGACGCAGAGGCAAGAGGATCACTTGAGCCCAAGACTTTGAGGTCTCTGCATTCAAAGACCAAAGACTATGATGCCACTTTGAGGTCTCTGCATTTAAAGACCAAAGACTATGATGCCACTGCATTCAGCCAAGGGCAACAAAGTAAGACTGTCTCAAAAAAAAAAAAAAGAAAAAGAAAAAGAAAGAGAAGTATAGGAAGCAAAACTGTTGGAGGCAGAGAACAGCTAGTACAAACGAAGATCCTGAGACAGTTCATTGTGTTAATGAAAGACTGATTTTCTATAACTCTGAAGCCATTTCATTGTTTTATTTTACTTCATTTTATTTTATTTTATTTTATTTTATTTTACTTTAGTTTACTTCATTTCATTTTACTTTATTTTACTTTTTTGAGACAGAGTCTCACCCTGCAGTCCCAAACTAGAGTGCCATGGCATCAGCCTAGCTCAGCAACCTCAAACTCCTGGATTCAAGCGATCCTCCTGCCTTAGCCTCCCAAGTAGCTGGGATTATGGGTGCCCGCCATGATGCCTAGCTAATTTTTCTATTTTTAGTAGATATGAGGTCTTGCTCTTGGTCAGGTTGGTCTTGAAATTCTAAGCTCAAGGGATCCTCCCGCCTCAGCCTCCTGGAGTGCTAAGATTATGGGTGTGAGCCTATGATGCCTGGCTAATTTTTCTATTTTTAGTAGAAATGGGGTCTCACTGTTGCTCGGGCTGGTCTTGAACTCCTGAGTTCAAGTGATCCTCCTGCCTCAGCCTCTCAGAGTGCAAGGATTATGGGCCTGAGCCACTGTGCTGGACCTCTGAAGCTATTTTAGAACACATTATTTTGTCTCTGGTTGAGGAAATTCAGAGATACATAGAACATGTTTTGGTTTCCCCAGCCCTCCTACCAGGATTTTTTGGGTCAGTTTTACTGAAGTATAATTTATATATAATAAAATTCACCAACTTAAAATGTATACTGCAAAGTTTTTTAAAACAAATGTACACAGCCATGTAACCATTAGCACAATCATGACATAGGACCTTTCTATCACCACAAAAAATCTATTGTGTCCCTCTACAGTCAATTTGTTCCCTTCAGACAGCCACTGATCTATGATCTTGTCACTATTGTCTTGATTTTTCTAGAATGTCATATAATAAAGTTACTCAGTATTTTTTGTCTGGCTTCTCTCACTCAGCACAATAATAATGAGATTCATCCATATTGTGTGTGTTTCAATAGTTGTTTTCCTTTTTTTTTTCTTTGTTGCCCTCGGCACAGTGCCGTGATGTCATAGTTCACAGCAACCTCAAACCCTTGGGTTCAAGCGATTCCCTTGCCTCAGCCTCCCAAGCAGCTGGGACAGACAGCCACCAGCGTGGCTGTTTTTTAGAGGTGAGGTCTTGTTCTTGCTCAGTCTAGTCTCAAACCTGTGAGCTCAGGCAATCCACCTGTCTCAGCCTCCCACAGTGCTAGAATTAGAGGAGTGAGCCACCTTGCCTGGTCCCTTGTTTTCCTTTTTAACCACTGAGTGTAGTGCATTACATAGATGCATTACAATTTGTTTATCAATTGTGTACCAATGATTGTACATTGGGGTAGTTTCCAGTTTGGGCTTATTATAAATAAAACTGTCACAAATATTCACAAGGGACAGATGTTTTCATTTCTCTTGGGAAAATGCCTAGGGGTGGGATTGCTGGGTCTTGCAGTTGGTATATATTTAAATTATATCCTCTGATCTAGCTAATAACTCTTATTAGCTCTAATAACTTTTCATGTAGATTTCTTAGGATTTTCACCATTGAAAATGTTGTTTGAGAATAAAAACAGTTCTAATTTTTTCAAATTTTTAAGACCCCCTATTCTTTTTCTATTATTGCCTGTTTCACTGCATAGGACCTCCAGTACAATGTTAAAGGAAATGCAGATGGGCTGCACCTGTTGCTCAGTGAGTAGGGCACTAGCCCCATATACCAAGTGTGGCGGGTTCAAACCTGGCCCAGGCCAAGCTGCAACAAAAAAATAGCTGGGCATTCTGGTGGGCACCTGTAGTCCTAGCTACTCGGGAGGTTGAGGCAAGAGAATTGCCTAAGCCCAAGAGCTGGAGGTTGCTGTGAGCTGTGCACTCTACTGAGGGTGACAAAGTGAAACTCTGTCTCTCAAAAAAAAAAAAGAGAGAGAGAGAGATGCAGACAGAATATAGTTGAGTTTTATGGGTTTTAAAAAAAATTTTCTTAAACAGAGTCTTACTATGTTGCCCTCAGTTGAGTGCTGTGATGTCACAGCTCACAGCAACCTCAAACTCCTGGGCTTAAGCGATTCCCTTGCTCAGCCTCCTGAGTAGCTGGGACTACAGGCGCTCACTACAACACCTGACTATTTATTTTGTTGTTGTTGTAGATGTCATTGTTGTTTAACAGACCCAGGCCAGGTTCAAACCTGCCAACTCTGTGTATGTGGCTGGCACCCTAACTGCTGAGCTACAGGCACTGAGCCAAGTTTTATGTTTTTAATCCCATCTGGCAATCTCTACTCCTTAATTGAGATTTTTTTTTTGGGGGGGGGTTGCTGTTTTTGACCGGGGATGGATTTGAACCTGCCACCTCCAGCATATGGGGCCGGCACACTACTCCTTTGAGCCACAGGCACTGCCCTCTTTAATTGAGATTTAAGCCATTTACAGCTAATGTAATGTAATTATTGACTTGATTAGGTTTAAGTCTACCATCTTAACTATTTGTTCCTCCCTTTTTCCTTATTTTTTGCCTTCTTTCAGACTAAATATTTTTTAGAATTTCTTTTTATTAGATTTAATAATTTATTTTTATTAGGTTTAAGTCTACCATCTTAACTATTTGTTCCTCCCTCTTTCCTTATTTTTTGTCTTCTTTCAGACTAAATATTTTTTGTTTGTTTTTTGTTTTTTGTTTTTTTTGAGACAGAGCCTCAAGCTGTCACCCTGGATAGAGTGCTGTGGCATCACAGCTCACAGCAACCTCCAATTCCTGGGCTCAAGTGAGTCTCCTGCCTCTGCCTCCCAAGTAGCTGGG
>CAUYRH010075694.1:0-15309 GCA_963574655.1 Perodicticus potto | reverse complement strand
AATAAATTGTGGTACATGTATACCATGGAATACTATGCAGCCTTAAAGAAAGATGGAGACTTTACCTCTTTCGTGTTTACATGGATGGAGCTGGAACATACTCTTCTTAGCAAAGTATCTCAAGAATAGAAGAAAAAGTATCCAATGTACTCAGCCCGACTATGAAGTTAATTTATAGCTTTCATATGAAGGCTGTAACCCAACTATAGCACTAGAATATGTGGAAAGGGGCAAGGGAGGGATGGGGAAGGGTGAGGTTGGGTGACACATTGTATCCCTTGATTGCACTGATGTACACAGCTATGATTTAATGATAATAAATAAATAAATAAATAAAATCCAAGTGCCAAAAAAAAAAAAAAAAAAGATCTGAGAAGTACAGTAGAATTCCTCAATAACAGAATGGAGCAGGGAGAAGAAAAAAAAAACTCTGATATTGAAGACAAAGATTTTGAATGCTCCCAAATGCTCTAAGAGGAAGAGAAGTGGAGGGCAAAAATGGATCATTCCCTGAGAAAATTGTGGGACCACTCTAAAACAGCAAACATTCACCTTATAGGAATTCATGAAGGAGAAAAGGATGGTCTAAAAGGCATCAGATAGTCTACTCCAGGAGATAATCAAGGAGAACGTCCCAAGCATGGCAAGAGATAGTGAAATTCAGATAGCAGACAGTTTCAGAATCGCAGCATGACTCAACCCAAATAAAGCATCTTCTACATATATTGTAATTAACTTTGCCAAAGTTAATATGAAGGAGAAAATCCTGCAAAGAGCCAGATGTGAGAAAATCATAACCTATAAGTGGAATAATTTTAGAATGACTGCAGAACTTTTCAAGCCAGAAGAAGTTCATCATTGAAGTTTGATCTCCTAAAACAAAAAAACTTTCAGCCCAGGATCCTGTATCCAGTTAAACTGAGTTTCGTTTGGGATGGAGAAATAAAATAGCTTAATGACATACACATGTTGAATAAATTTGCCAAAACTAAACCATATCTCCAGGATATTCTCAGATCCATCCTCCACAATGACCAGCACAATGCTCTACCACTAAAGTGAACTCACTCAGAAACTTTTGATCAAAATCCAACTTCCACCAGAGCAAAAGGTTTAAAGGGTGGAGGCAAGATGGCCAACTGGAGCCTGCTTTCCACAGAGGCTCCCACCCAGAAGGAGAGTTAAAGGACAGAAGTTTATCAAGAAAGCCTATGCTTCAGATCTGAGCCATGAGAGTAGGTTAAAGAAGGGACATCAACCCTGATCAGGTGAGCTGCAACCCCAAGGATACAAAACAAAGGTACACAATCCATCGTCAAGTGGACAGGCGTCCCCTCTCCCATGAGAATGGCTCGCAGTACACTCCATACGAACAAGCGATCAGAGTTCAAATATTCTCCCATTTTATCCCATGGGAGAGACCCTCTAAAAACCGAACTTCCTTCCCCTACTAGAGTGCTATGGAATTCTCCTGCCAGGCATAAAACTGTATAAAACTGTATATATTCTCTACCTTAAATTTGGAACTCCCAGCACTCCCCTCCACTCTCACACTGAGGTCTGGAAGCCTGTCCCCCGTGGAGTCTAGATTGGTGGGAATTTTATCAAGGGGTGTGGATGGGGCATGGGCTGTTGCTGATCTGTGGTGATTCTCTAGCACAGGAGAAAGGAGAGGATGGTCAACAGAGAGGGAATGGAACAGGCGTGACAGTGCCCCAGGGCACAGAGCAGTAGCCGCAGCAGTGGGAACAATAGGGCTCACACCCCTGGGGATATTTTGTTTTTTTGTTGTTGATGTTTATTTATTTATTTATTTATTAAATCATAGCTGTGCACATTAGTGCAATCATGGGGTACAGTGTGCAGGCTTCATATACAATCTGAAATATTTTCATCCAACTGTTTGACGTAACCTTCATGAGATTTTCTTGTTTATTATGTGAAAACATTTGTGTTCTGCATTTAGTAGGTTTCACCTGTCCCTTCTAAGATGCACTATTAGTGTGATCCCACCATTTACCCTCTCTCCACCCACCCTCCCTCTCTCCTTCCCTCCCTTAACCCTTTCTCCATATTCTTGTGCTATAATTGGGTTGTAGCTTACATATGAAAGCTATAATTTAGCTTCATGTTAGGACTGTATACATTGGATACTTTTTCTTCCATTCTTGAGATACTTTGCTAAGAGGAATGTGTTCCACCTCCATCCATGTAAATATGAAAGAGGTAAAGTCATCACCTTTCTTTAAGGCTGCATAATATGCCGTGGTATACATGTACCACAGTTTATTAATGCATTCGTGAATCGATGGGCACTTGGGGTTCTTCCATGATTTAGCAATTATGAATTGGGCTGAAATTAACAATCTGGTACAGATATCTTTGTTATAATGTGGTTTTCGTCTTCTGCGTACATACCAAGTAAGGGAATTATAGGATCAAATGGCAGATCTATTTTTAGATCTCTGAGTATTCTCCAAACGTCTTTCCAAAAGGAACGTATTAGTTTGCATTCCCAACAGCAATGTAGAAATGTTCCCTTTTCTCCACATCCACACCAGCATCTCTGATTTGGGGATTTTGTTATGTGAGAAAATCTTACTGGAGTTAGATGATATCTCAAGGCAGTTTTGATTTGCATTTCTCCGATGATTAAGGATAGTGAGCATTTTTTCATGTGTCTGAAGGCTGTGCGCCTATCTTCTTTAGAGAAGTAAACTGATTTTTAAATACTGAACAGTCTTTAAATACATTCACAGGAAACTCAACTCGGTATAACGTTCCATCATCTTTTTAATTCTCTACTGCTTTCAAGTTACTAATATCCTTGGGGATTTTTGCACTTATGTTCATGAGGGATACTGGTCTATAATTTTCTTTCAATGCCTTCATTTGGTTGTGGTATGGAGGTAATGTCGCCATCAGAAAGAGTTGGAAAGCATTTCCTCCCTGTGCATTTTCTCTAAGAGTTTTGTAGAATAGGTATTATTTCTTCCATAAATGTTTTATAGAATTCCCCAATGAAGACAAATGGGGCTGAATGTTTCATTGTGGAAAGGCTTCTTAAATTAAATTATGAATTTAATTAGTGCAATTGATGTGAAACTCCAGGTTATCCATTTCTTCCTGAATACGTTTCAGTAGCTAGTTGCCCATTGAGGTAAGCAGCCAAACGTGTGGGCATAGTTATCTTAGCATGAGCATCTTTTCAACATCTGCAGGATTTGCAGCAATGACCCCTTTCATTTTTAACATTAAGTTTTTACTCTGCTCTCTTAGTCTACCTAGAGATTTATTAGTTTAATTGACATTCTCTGAGGAACAAGATTTTGGCACATTGACATTTTCTATTTTCCATTTCATTCATCACTGATCTTTATTTCCTTTTTGCCTTGGGTTTAAATTTGTTTTTATTTTCCTGTTTTCTTCAACTGGTATAAGCTCTTTTTGTATTATAAAAACTTAAAAGCTACGAATTTCCCTCAAACTACACTCTTAGCTTCAACCCACGATTTCTGATAGATTGTGCTTTCAAGTTCATTTGATTCAAAATATTTCCTAATTTCCCGTGACTTCTTTGCAAAGTTATTTAGAACGCTTAAAGATTCTGAATTGTCTACATTTCTTGTTCATTTCTAATGTAATTCCACTGTGTTGAGAGAGCAGACTGTAATGTGATTTAAAGTTTATTCAAAATCGTTTTATGGCTCAGAACATGGTCCATCTTGGAAATGATCTGCTTGAACTTGAAAGAAACACGTACTTGGTTTTTGTTAAACATGCTCTATTAATGTCAGTTACATCAACTTGGTGGATCATAACGTTCAAATTGCCTACATCCTTACTGATTTTAGGTTTTATTGATGACTGATAAGGTAGTGAAATCTCCATTTGTAATTGTGGACTTTTGTACCTCTCCTTTTCGCTTTTGCTTTATATATTGTGACTTTCTAAGAGCCGGAGTGTGAGACTCAGGCTAGAGTACAATGTGCAATTGTAGTTCACTGCAGCCTTGAATTCTGGGGTTCAAGCAATCCTCCAATCCTCCTACCTCACCCTCCCAAGTAGCTGGGACTACAGGTGTGTCCCGTGTATTTTGAAATTTTGTCTAGCGCATTGACATTTCAAACTATTACGTCTTCTTGGTGAATTGACCACTTTATTATGTAACGCTTCTCTTTCTCCCTGGTAACGTTCTTTGCTATGCATATTGTAATTATTAAATAGTCATTTCAGATTTTTGTGCTTATTTGTACATCTCTTATCACCTTCCTTACACTATTAGTGTTTTCTATTTACAGTAGGCTTGTTGTAGACAGCATGTAGTTGAGTGGTACTTTGTTCCCTCACAATTTTATAATTTGTTTCTTAATTGGTAAGTTCACACAATTTATGTTTAATTGACATGTCTGGATTAAAATGTGCCATCCTCAGAGGTTTTTCTAGGCTTTGTTCATCTTTTCTCCTTTTCTACTTGACTTTGGATTCAGGATTTTTTTTTTTTTTTTTTTTTGCAGTTTTTAGCCAGGGCTGGGTTTGAACCCACCACTTCTGGCATATGGGGCCACCCGCTCCCTGTGGTCAGCCTTCCTCGGTGGCACCCACCCTGTGGCATCACTGTGTGACCTGACCCCTCCTCCCCCATTCTCCTGGGACACTCTGCACATCATTCAGGAAAAGCTTCTAGAGTCTCCCTGCCCAGACCAAGAGTTCTGAGCAGGAAAGGACCAGATCTTACATATTCTGATCCCAAATAAAAGTGTCAACTTGAAGCCCCAAATCCAGTATATGTGTTCATCCCTTATCACCCAGCATGAGGGCCTGCAGGTGCCACCTGATTCAGTATTTTTTTTATGGTTCCATTTTATCTCCACTGATGGGTTAAACTTTATACCCTTTAAAATTTTTATAAGTCATTTAAAGATTTAACATTAAATTCCCTGCATTTTTGAAATAACACTAATTTTTCTATACCCTGTCAGATTTAATTTACGAATTTTGTTCAGGATTGTTTTGATCTATGTGAATGTGTAAATTAGGGCCATGATCTCTATCTGGATTCTATGTTGGGGTTGGGCTTATCTCTCAGAATGAGCCGCACAGCAAGTGTTCACTCTGGTATTTTCTGGGAGAGTTAAGGTCAGATTGAAATAACGTGTTTCAGAAATGTTAGTCACCCAGAAAACTGAGTCAGGCAGTTTTCGTTATGGGAAGATTTAACCACTGCTTTAATTACTTATACAGCTTTAGGCCTATTCAAGCTTTTCATTCATTTAGTTAAGCTAAATTTTTCTAAGAATTGTGTGAATTTTGCCCAAGATTCAGCACACAGATATGGATGGCATGGTGTTGTTTGCTTTTAATTTCAAACTTTTCTGGGCTTTTCCTTTTCACATTATTCACATATCTTTAATCTACTTTTTTCTTTTAAAATAACAAATTCCTGTTTTGATCTTTATTGCATTTTATGTCATTAATTTCCATTGTTCTACATTTTTTTCTTTTATATTAAATCATAGGTGTGTACATTAATGCACTCATGGGGTACAATGTGTTGGCTTCATATACAATCTGAAATATTTTCATCAAACTGGTTAAAATAGCCTTCATGGCATTTTCTTAGTTATTAAGAGATTTATATTCTGCATTTAGTAAGTTTCACCTGTACCCTTCTAAGATGCACTGTAGGTGTGATCTCTGTTCTACATTTTTAAAGGTCGATTCTGTTCATTCTCTAACTTCTTAAAGTGGATACTTCCACTGTTTATCATAGAATTTGTTTTATCTGTCATCATGGCTGTACAACTTTTCTTTAGGGTATTTCCAGGTATGTTCCTTTACATCCACTGACCCTCAATGTCTGAAAGTTCTATGCTTTCGATAACCTTTCTCAGTGGTACATATTTGTGTTTTATTTTATTTTTAGTTTTTCCACTGCTGACCTAAAGAAGTGACGGAGACAAAAATCTCAACCAGTGGAGGTTTATTTCACCAAAGTTGAGGATGCACCCAAGAAAAACACAAACCACAGCCAGTCCTATGGCTTTCTTCCAAAGGCATATGGAGAGGCAGAGGTGGGGTAAGGGGAGGAGAAGGAAGAAGAGAAGTTGTGAGGCAAAATGGTTACTTATGTCAGGCCTAGGAAATCTACATTTTACAGAAGGCAAAGGTTAGAAGAGAGAAAGGGAGTGAAGGAAGCATCAATTATGTAAATAGCCCTGGTAGGTGAAGAAAGTCTGATCCTATCTTGTCTTTGGCTCTGCACCTGTGAAGATCAACTTGCCCTTCATTATTAGTGTGGAATCAAACTGTCTTTAGTTTTAGGAGCTGCATGTAGCTTGTGGACTAAAGCTACCATTTGCTGGTCCTAGTTTATGGGAGGCCAGCAAGGCATTTCTTTAATGAATGACATGTATGGCCATTTCTTAACAAGTGTCTGAGTACTTACCTTTCATTTTTGAATCAGGAGTTGAGGAGTGGTGGCCCTAAGATTTTGACTTTCTTGCTACACAAACTTTTTCTTATTGGTGAGTTTGGTTAATTTACATTTATTGTGATTTTTAAGGCATCACTTTTGAGGTCTTATATATAATAGTATTTTTTGCCAATCTTTCACATTTTAAAGTTTTAGCTGGGTATAAAACTGTGTTCTAAGTTATTTTCCTTTGGAAAACACTCTGCTTTTTATCTCCTTTATTGGTGAAAAATCTGAAGTCAATATGGCCACTGGTCCATTTTTCTAATGTCTTAGAATACTCTTTCTGAATTTCACGGTGATGTTCTAAGATGTCAGTTTGTCCTGATTTTGGCTCTTAGGTAATCTCTTGAACGTTCCGTTCTGAAGTCTTTCATGTTTTTGTAATCCTAAGTTTATATCCATTATTTCTTCAAATGTGAGACTGGAGACATCCACCTGTTTATCTGACAGCTGTTCTTTAATTCTCATGGGGCGCTTAGATAAGCACCTGACCTCCTCCTTCAAGGAAGGTGTCTAATTCCATCAGAGACTGATGAGCCCAGGAGATTTAGATGCAGGTGAGACATTCCCTTCATATGTGTGCAAAGCAAAGGACTACGGATACGTGCTCCCTCAACAACAGCCCAGCACCTATTGGCAGGGGGAAAACGTGTCCATGTGGAACTCAGGCTGGAGACTAGAGTGGACATGCCAGGAGGCACGCTGCCACTCCGCACCATGCCAGCACTACGCTGACAACACTGACACTTGCTGTGAGGATTTGCTCAGGCTGCCATCAAAGGGTGACATGAGGAGGTTTCAAGAACAGACATTTATTTTCTTACAGTTTTGGAGCCTGGGAGCCTGAGACCAAGCGTCAGAGGTTGGCTGGCTCCGTGTCACTCTCCTGGGCTTGGAGACGGTGGCCTTTACACTGGTGCCCTCTCTGTGGGGGAGGCTTCTGCTGTGTTTGTGTCATCGCCTCTTCGTATTGGGACACTAGTGAGGCACAATTAGGCCTCACTCTAACCATCCCCTTTTAACCTAAAAGCCTCTTTTACGGTCCCATCTCCAAATATAGTCACAGGCTGCTACAGTGCTAGCGAGGGCTCCAACACATGAACATGGGGGACAAAATTCAGGGGCACAAACCTGTCAGTGAGAGCCCCCTCATTCTTGGCCCCAGACAGATATCTTTGCTCCACGAGGTCCCAGCCCCCTTAAAATCTTGATGGTCCATTTTCAATTGATCCATTATACCAGACAGGAAGGAAGAAACCAAGCTGCATCACACACCTACCTACACGGACATTCTGAAGGACTACGTTGGTATGATCAAGTCATCTCAGTTACATGAAGAATTTCAAGAGCGAGAAAGAGCCCCATTACCCTGGAGGGCCTTGGTTGGGAGGAAGGCTCTGAAGTCAAGACATGGCAGGCCCATCTGTACTCACCCCAGGCTCCTAAGACACCTTCCTTTTCCACTTACCAGCAGTTTTCTATGCAAGGCTCTGTCTCCCTGGGAATGACACAAACACTCTTTGAGGCACTCATTAAGAGGTGTGAACTCCACTTATACCCAACGGCGCTTTTCAGCTACGCATTATGTTATCCATCACACCCCACTAATTAGCGGCAAAGGGCGCTCCTGCCCATGCAGGTAGCTGAAAATGTAAAATATGTGAGAAATAAAAGCACTTTTTATCAGGAGAAGTGACCCTGGAGCTTCTGACTTAGACAACTCAAGTGTGGCTGCTCCAGTCAATTTAAACGTGGCTCTATAATTAGTAAGCAGAACTTTTAATGGTCACTTAATGAGTTTAAAATGTACATGTAAATGATAACTTGCAAACAATTACTTGTAGAGTACTTTTTCAATGGTAAAATTTCTGATTTACTCAAATGATTGCCTAATTCAACACATTTCCCAAATATTTTCTTATAAATGCAAGTGTGACAACAGCCTCACTAAAGATACTACAGTTTCAAAAATTACTTCCATTCTGGGGGGAAATGGGCATTCATAAAACCATGTGCCGAAAACTTTGTCCTTGAATTCAGCAGCAAGACAATAATGTCCATTATCACAATTTCTATTCAAAACTATATTAAAGGACTTAGCCAAAAAGCCAAGACAAAGAAAAAGAAACATGAAAATTGAAATTGAAAATGAAAGAATGTTACCATTCAGGCCCACTGTCAACACGGTCACTCAGAGGCACTGTGCAGGGCTGTTTCACTCCAAACCAGGCCACAAGCATCATCATAAAGGCCACGTGTCTATGAGGCAACAAGGGGAGTCTAGGAAGAGTGAACATGTATTGAGTGCCTACTGAGTACTGGCTTCCACGCTGGTTATGCACGCTGATTGTATTTACCGCATTCCATTCTTACAACAGTCCCGAAAGGGGATCTTCCCTACGGGTTTCCTCAGAAATGATTTGGACGTGACAAACTAAACCAAGACCAGGGACACCAACTTAATGTCTCAGGATGGTCTTGAGTAAGAAAATTTTCTTCACTACAAAAATTTGTAATCATGGCGTGGAATATATCATGAAGATTAAAACATTTTACATCACAGGTGACCGTCTAAGGACTGAGAGTCTTATAAATCCTATGGGGTGGGGGGTGGGGAGACACAGTGACTATCGGTGGCCTCCCTGCTGCAAACAGTGCCATCAATTATCAAAGTTTAGAGAAAGAAAAACGTTTTAAAATACTGTAACAGCTCAGCTCTAATTATACACCTTACAGTTACATAAAGAACACCTTAACGCTAGTGTTTCCAGGCAAGATAGAATAAGCAGCAGAAGCACGATGTAGCCTCCAATAAAAGCACCCCACGGCAAAAACTAGAGTTTTCTCTCTGTGCTGGAGAGCCAAGGACAGAGACGGGTAAGTGACAGGTGGGGTTACAACTGCGCTGACAGTTCCCAGGAACAGGGGGCCTGGCTGGCTCCCGACCTGGAGGCAGACTGAGAGTCCCGGAGACCAGGGCAAGATGGAAAGGAGACACGCGCATCTCAGAGCGAGGACTCCAGGGCTCGGCGGCCGGCTCGCCTCACATGTGCAGAACACTGACATGGCACCGCCAACTGCTGTCCTAGGGGGACGACAGCGGTACGTGCTGCACACACGTGCCCCCGGCAGCCAGACGGCAGCCCCAGGGAAAGTCTTCTGAGGGTCACCTGTCTGGTTCTACCTAAGAAATCTTAGACCCAAAAAGAATCAAATCTCTTCCTAGTAATTTGACTGTGTCCCAGAACAAATCTCAAGAATATTTATTAGAATGTGAAAATACCAGCACTCAGCAAGGTATCCTATCAAAGATGACCAGGCACACACAAGGAAGCAGGAACACAGGCCCCGTCCCGAAGACAGACACCAACCAAACGAAACTGCCCTGCAGCTACACCAGACGCTGGAAGGAGCAAAGACAGAAAAACAGTTATTGCAAACGTGTTCTAACATTCGTATTCCATCACAAAGCAGGATTACAGAATGATGAAAATGGCCCAAGTAGCACTTCTCCAGAGATGACCAAAAAAACCTAAGATTAAAAATACACTGAATGAGAAGAGATTAGACACTGCATAAGGAAAGATCAGTGACCTTGAATGTATACCTAAACTCTCCAAAATGAGGAAAAGAGAGAAAAAAGAATCAAAAGGAAAAGAGGAAGAAAGACAGGTTGAGTGGTTGGGCAACTTTAAGAAACCTCATAAACAAGTGAAAGGGAGAGAGAGAAAATATTTGAAGAAACAGACAAAATATTTCCAAATTTGATGCAAACTACAAAATGTAGATAGACGTTCAACAAAACCAAGAAAGAAAAAAGTGCCATCAAGACACATCAAAATCACATCATTCAAAAACTGATAAAGAGCTTTACCAGCAATCCAAGGAAAAAAGACATTTCATACAGAGGCACAAAAGGTAGACAGGATAGGAGAATTCTTCATGAAAACAATAAAAGGAGAAGGCAGTGTAGCAAAATCTATTACAGAGCAATGAAAAAATAAAAGCCGACCATCTAGAATTCTATACCCAGTGAAAGTATCTGTCAATAATCAAGAAGCAAGACAGACGTCTGAGCGTACAAAAGCTGCAGGAGTTCCCCTGTCGCAGACGGGCCCTCTGAGAAGCAGACGGGGCACAGAGGCTCAGGTGGGCAGGGACCAGGCCAGGTGGAAACAGGGAGGAAAACGCAGCCGAGGAGCCCAACTGGGACACACATTTCATCCCGATTCTGTCTGTACTGCTGTCATAAAACAGATTGAGTCGGGACAGAAATGAAAATACTTATTATCTGGCTCTTTGAGACAACATTTGACACTTTGTATTACACGTTTTCATTTGTAATTTTCTGTCCCTTTGTGTTCCTATCGCTGTCTCGCTGCACCTGTGCACACACGTGTGGAGAGTTACCTCTGGAGTGACGTCACCGCGTATTAGCGCTGTGTTCGGGGCTCTGGGATGGAAGGGGATTTGCTATTTTCTTTTACTGTCCTCTATTGCTTATATTTTCATAACAAGTACCATATACATCACTTTTATAAAAGTCATTGGTTTTACAAATATACCTATAATACATACAAATTTAAAATACAAAGAGAACTTCCTTGATCTTCGTCTGAAAACAGTCACTCTTACCATTCAGAGCGTTCACGCCCAGGTTTCTCTCACACCACACTGTTGAAGGTGCGTGCTGGTTAGTGACCTGCTTTTTCATTTAACCGAAGCATCTCCTGTGGCTCCACACTGTCATAAGAATGGAAATGCTACTCAAGGTGGGAACGTGGCAATATGTGGTTTCCCTTGTTGGGCCCTTAGGCTAGTTTTATATAACGAACAAAGCTTTTTCTATAGTTTAGATTTCCTCTAGAATATACCTTCGCAAAGTAGGATTCCTGAACCAAAGGATGTTAACGTTTTCATGCCTGTATATATTATACTCACAGCATTTACAGGATCAGCAGCATATCACATGATAAAACCCATCCTTATTCACATTTTTCTCTAATGGTGAAAAACAGCGTTTTGTTCTATGTTATATAAAATTTTATCCAGAAAATATTTTAAGATGTGAGAGATAAAATGCAATTATTTAAAAAAAAATTTACTTAAGTGATATTTTACCCTATACTTAACTTATTCCATTGTGTCTAAATGACACGAAACCAAGCGTCAGTAAATGAGACACTTCTACACCTGACTTTTAAAGACATAAGGCCAGAATTTGAACTCGCTCAGTGGAGTGGAGGGAGTTCACTTCTCTCCCTGGACGTGAACACTCAAGAGTGGCTGTTTTCAGACTCCAGAATTTGAACTCCCTGTTATGTGGCTGGGCCAACCACTTTTCTCGCCCAAACCCCAATGTGCCCATAGCATTCCCAGAAATCACCAAGGAACCAACCTGGGGACCTCAGGGAGCAAACGGTGGAATCTGAGATTCATTCACCAGAACCTACGAGAGGGCCTGACGCACACACGGCACTGAGATCCCCCTGGTGACGACTGGCTCCAAACTCCTCCATCGTGTGCTTCTGTCCTGTCCTAGGGGGTCACGCTTTCACGTGTGTCCACTTTAATCTTTATAAGCCTCAGTGTCTTCCTTTGTGACCCAGGTGACTGCAAGCAGCCTCCCTGCCCCACGGGGTTATCCTGCCCTCCACTGAGCACAGGGACAGAAGACAGAGCGCCCGTACACAACTCACATGCAGGATGGCACAGTGGTAAAATTTGGGGCAGCTAAAAATGAAAAGAGCTAAATAAGTAATTATATGGTGCCAAATATATCATGAAAACATCAATAACTCCGGGATACCAAATATCCAATAAAATATTTAATGACATGGCATAAGGCACATGATGTCATATGAAAAGGCATAAACCATTGTAACATCTAGAAGGCAACCACGTTTCGTTACAGTCTGTGCCTAAGAAACTAGAAAGACTGATGATAAAATATAAACAGCTATACATGGGATGGAAATATGAATTTTTATTTTCTTCATACTTTAGTTCAACGCTGAACACACATACTCAAAAAATTGCAGAACCACATAGGTGTGTAAGCCATCATCGTAAATTTAAACAAGCCTAAAACAGTACCATTTCCAGAAGTTTACACCGTAAACTGATTCTTCTGTCTCACCATGTGAATAACATATGGTAGGACGGATAACACATTCAGTCCACAGATTATTATTTGGCTTTTAATTCAGCTTCTTAAAACAAAGACTGAAGACCTCCTATTTTCTGCCCTTAAGTGGTACCATGAAAATCTTAGGCCGAGTGAATAGCTGAGTTACAGATTCCTAAGAAGTGGGACATTAGTTATTAAAAAAGAAAAGAAAAATCAGACTGGTCCCATTAACAAAACTAAAATGTGAGAGACAGAATACACAGCCTGGAAACATGGAAATAGGAGTAATAAATTACTTCTCCTCGTCTTACTGTATGATCATATCCGTACTGGGGAGTTTGGGATTGAAAGATAATTTTCTTCCCCTTTTTCATTAGAAATTAAATAAGCGTAGATCTGGATTTTTGGATAGTCACTTACTTTCCTAAAATATTTACAAAATAAAGCAATTATTTTTAAAGTGAGCCATTTTTCTTTAAACGAACCACATTATTTCCAGCATGAGCGTGTCAGCACGGTGAAATAATTCACAAAGCAGTTCCGCCTTCTCACAGCGCTTTACCCAGTAATGGGTATTTAGCAGCCCTTGCCAGTTCACCATTAAAAAAGGATGATTTTATTGATCACAACACACCTTGAGACAGCGCCTGGGCTCTGCCCATGAAAATCTCCCCGCTGTTTTCTTTTCCTATCGGTTCTTAGCGTCTCACCCATCCATATGAACTCAATCTCACGTGCGCTAACAAAGTAAAGGTAATTGAGTCCCAAGGTGAATTTTAAACACTGCAATGAGTTCATTTTCAAGGGCCTAGGAGCTTCGTGAGAAAAACATTTTTTTCTTTTCTCCTGAAAGCAGAGGAGGGAAGTATCTGGGCCGCTCAGCCTGCAAGGCAGTTTGTTTCAAAGGAAGGGTTAATCTCTTTCCTCACATCCAGCCATGAACTACACCAAAGAGCTCCTCACGGCATGAGATGGGAGACATTTCACTTGATGTAGCTCAAATCCAACTTTTAAATTGCCCTTCAGAGGAATCTCTAGGCAGACAAGCCGACCTTCTACAGGGAGATCAAAGACAAGTGGAATCACAGTGGCCAGACCCTTTCATCTGGATGGACACCACCCGCGCCTGCACCTGTTGCTCCTGAGGGGTGAGGCGTTGAGAGAATTACATACGAACTGGGCACCTCGGTGTCCGGCGCAGCACAAGGTGGACACGGCTGACCGCCAGGCTGCAGACGCACTGATGGCCCAGACAAAGAACACAGCCGCAAAACAACTGTCCACCTTCACTCGACCACTTCAACCCCGGGGTCTTTTCCGATGCCATTGCGCCATGAGCGGGTACACGCCAGGGTGGTGGCAGCTTCTGACGCGCCATTTGACACCTATGTGAAAGCAACAGATCACTGGCATATCTGTTCCAATAAATTGCATTTTTAAAAAACTTCTGGGTAATTTCATGTCCACAGAGAGGGACAGGTGGGGTTATTCCCGACAAGACTGGGAAACACACCTCCATCTGGGTCGTCACACTTTCCAAGTCCCACTTGTGACAATCTGTGTTGTGGTTTTGAGGGATAAAAAAAATCTACCTGGGATTAAGCTGAGATCAAGAATGTGTTTTCTTTGTGAGCTACGGCAGAAACGCAGGGCTGACTTAACTCTTCCCTAAAGACAACAGATGTGAAGGCACAGCCTTTGTGAAGAACAAAAAGGTGACATGGCAAACATTAGCATGCATATGTGTGCACACACACACACACACACACGGCACACCTGTACACACACAGCACACACTGGCCTGCACACGTGTGCACACACACACACACACACACACACAGTGTCAGTTCTTTGTCACTGAATTCTACGCTGCCACTGAATTCTTTGTCATAGAATTGTATTTTATCCTTCCAAAGTGATCTGAGATCTCAGGCTTCACTAGAAGAGAACTTGAAGGGAAATTCTATGAACTACAAATCTTAAGCTCCCCAGCTGACTGAATGGACCCCTCTTGGCTAAGGGAACCCCAGAAATGCCCTACGGCCGAGTTGCTGGCCATGAGAAGGGAGGTCACACACACCATGCCTCACCTTCTTGGAGAGATCCTTAGTAATTCATTAATGGCACTGAGGCCAGTCAAGACAGCGGGTGAACCACCCCTGCAGGTCTGTAATTTACCCACCTGATCTTTTGAATCTGAATATATGACTGGTGACCTGTCTCTAATTAACAGAGTAATTTATCTTAAAGCATTCCCAGACTTCCAGACAAAACTTCATTTCTTTAACCTATAACAAATAAGAAAAATCTTTAAACCCACCTATACCTGTAATCCCCTACAAGAGGTCCTGCTTTGGGCCCAATGTTTTCCATCATTGACTGATGACTGTACTTGTAATTCCTGTCTTCCTGACATGTATACAACCAAACTGAAACCCAAACACAGCAAGTCCACTAGCTCAAGGCCATAACCAGGTGTGGCTCCAGGCCATGGTCACTCACGGTGGGCTGAAAATAAACCTCATTCAATTATTTTCCAGAGTTGGGGTTCTTCCCACTAATTCTTTTTTTTTTTTTTTTTTTTTTTTTTTTTTTTTTTTTATTTTTTTTTTTTTATTTTTGTTTTTTTGGTGGTTGTGGTTTGGGGGTTGTGTTAGGCGGTAGCCGTCCCGCGCCCCCCCCCCCCCCCCCCCCCCCCCCC
>CAUYRH010075693.1:0-16128 GCA_963574655.1 Perodicticus potto | reverse complement strand
CACCCTGGATAGAGTGCTGTGGCATCACAGCTCACAGCAACCTCCAATTCCTGGGCTCAAGCGAGTCTCCTGCCTCCGCCTCCCAAGTAGCTGGGACTACAGGTGCCCGCCACAACGCCCGGACATTTTTTGGTTGCAGCCGTCATTGTTATTTGGCGGGCCCGGGCTGGATTCGAACCCGCCAGCTCAGGTGTACGTGGCTGGCACCTTAGTTGCTTGAGCCACAGGTGCCGAGCCTGGATTGATATTTCTTGCCCTGGCTTTTTCACAGGGCTTCTGTAAAAAACAAATGAGAAAATGGATGTGTAAATTCTTTGTAATCCGTAAGACTTTATGCAAACCTATGAAATGAGACGATCTTCCAAAAATCCATCTGTCCCTTTGGGCTCCTTCACGTTTGTCTCTGCCAGTTATCAGACACCTGTCCTTTCCAGCTATGCGCTTATAAACCTTCCACTGCTTTAGGGAACAAACTCTGCTTATCTTGAGTGAAGAAAGTGGTCAGGTCTCCCAAATCTTGCACTAACTCTTCAGTTGCTGGAGAGTCTCTGCCTCTCTCTCCATCGCCTGGGCTTCTTTAAAATATGTGGGGAGAGTGAGGCTTCTGATCAGCATGGAGCTGTGCACTTCTCTCCCACACCCCGCACACCCCTAGTACTGACTGCAGGTCTCCGTCTCTAGCCCCATTCAGCTCCCGGAGGACACCTCTCTCTCATCCCTCCCTGAAATTCCATAGGCAAAGACACTCTCTCAGGCCGGGTGAGGTGGCTCAAGCCTGTAATCCCAGCACTCTTGGAGGCTGAGGTGAGTGGATTGCCTGGGCTCACGACCAGCCTGAGCAAGAGCAAGGCCCCCTCTCTAAAAATAATCAGGTGTTGTGGCAGGCGCCTGTAGTCCCAGATACTTGGGAGACTGAGGCAAGAGTTGAGCCCAAGAGTTTGAAGTTGCTGTGAGCAATGAGGCCACAGCACTATACCAAGGGCTACAAAGTGAGACTGTCTCAAAAACAAACTCTCTCCCCTATCACGCCTGCTGTAGGCTGGGAAGCTGTGTTGGGTTCTGAGCGAGAAGAGGGAGAGGATTGCCCTACCCAGTGGACCCCACCCTCTATGAAGAGCTTTATGCTTCATTGTTGATGGGAACCATAGAAACCACAGGTGAGGGTGAGTCAGAAGGTGGTAAACAGGGTTCTTTACTAACAGAAGTTACCCAGGGCAACCCTGCAAGGGCAAGGCCTCAGATTCTTGGTTTGATCTCTGAGAATCTCTTAACCACCCTAGAGCACCCACAGGGGATATTAGGTAATTCCAACAAACACAGATCAATCATTTACAAAGGAAAATCCTTCTGGGTTCCCTCTCAAGACCACCTGGAACTCTTGAGCTCTTTCCATTGCTCAAACTCCACCAGGCTGTCTCTTGGCTTTTGGCTTTCCTCCCCCAGCCTCCAACTCTCTGAAATTCTCTTCCCTCTTCTTACTCAGAAAACCTATTCATCCTTTAGATCTCAGCTTAAATGTCAGGACATCCCCTGACCTGGGAGTGTCAGAAACCTCAGAAAAGATGAGATCTTACTTTGCTCTCATGTAGCCTAGAATTTGGGACACTCTCTGTGGAGTGCTCAGGCTCCTTGGCTTCTTGCTGTTCTGCAGTCCTGGGAGGGGTCCCCCAGTCTCAGCGTCCAGGATGGCAACATCACCTGTCCCAACAGTAGGATGGAGACAGGAAGGGGATGGAGATGGGAGCCACGTAGGGCTCCTGCTGGCCAGTGACCCCTCTGCCTTTTGACAAGAGTCACCCTTCCACCACTTTATGAAAGAAAGGTAGACCCCTTGTCAAAAGTGTGCAAGAGCAGGGCAGCCCGCTGTAGCTCTGCCAACACCAGGAGCGGGAAATAGAGCACTCATTGTCTATAGAGAATTTTAAAACAGTCACCAGCCAAAAACTGGCTGCTCTTTGTTATCCTCTTGGCCAGCAATTCTAAACAACGTCAGCGACAAAATATCCCTCCCTGACAAAATATTTTGTTGGTCTAAAGTTCTCAATCTAAATAAATGCTATGTGAACTACAGTTCAATACTATGTGAACTTCAAGTTAACACAAGGAACTTAGCAGTAGTCTTTAGAAAATATCGTATTCTACACAGAATTTCATGCTGTAAACTCCTCTTATACAGGGGCCCCCGGACATCTGCGGACTCAGCTACACCCTGTTCCTTTCCAGAGTTTCTAAGTTTCTTTCCCTCTGAACCTTCCCAGCTCCCTTCCGGTTGGTCAGAACGACATATCTCCATCTCTCAAAAGTAGCAGTGACAGCACAATTATAAAGACCAAAAAAAATAATATAATAAGTTATTTTACTTCCATCTACTTAGACTTTCTATTTATGTTTAAAGTTTCAAACAGTGAAAAGGAGGGCAAAGTGTAAGTAATATTTGTGTTGATAAGGGTAAACATGAAATACAGCGTGATCATTTCAATTCATGATTATTGCTGAAAATAATATTTTTTTTTGGCAGTTTTTGGCTGGGGCTGGACTTGAACCCGCCACCTTCGGCATATGGGGCCAACACCCCACTCCTTGAGCCACAGGCACCACCCTGAAAATAATTTTGTCTAATAGAAAAAGGAGGTGTTAAAATATAACCCATGCCATGTCAAACACTTTAGGCACACCACAGCCTCTCACACCTCCCGAATTTGAAAATAGAACGCTTGAAGTATAAAAGCTTCTGGCCCTGAACAAAAAGATGCTTCAAAATATTGGTTTGGCGGCAGCACCTGTGGCTCATCGAGTAGGGCACCAGTCCCATATACCGAAGGTGGCGGGTTCAAACCCAGCCTCAGCCGAACTGCAAAAAACAGAAAAATAGCCAGGCATTGTGGTGAGGGTCTGTAGTCCCAGCTACTTGGGAGGCTGAGGCAAGAGAATCGCCTAAGCCCAGGAGTTGGAAGTTGCTGTGAGCTATGTGATGCCACGTCACTCTATTGAGGGCAATAAAGTGAGACTCTGTTTCTACGAAAAAAAAAATATATTGGTTTGGAGCTGGGAAAGGTGACTCATGCCTGTAATCCTAGCACTCTGGGAGCCCGAGGCAGGTGGATCACCTGTGCTCAGGAGTTCCAGACCAACCTGAGCCAGAGTGAGACACCTGTCTCTACTAGAAAGAGAAAAACTATTGGGTGTTGTGGTGGGCACCTGTAGTCTCAGCTATTCAGGAGGCCAAAGCAAGAGGATCCCTTGAGCCCAAGAGTTTGAGGTTGCTGTGAGGTATGACACCACGGCTCTCTATCCAGGGTGACAAAATGAGACTCTGTCTCAAAAAAAAAGAGAAGACGACGAAGAAATGAATGGGTGAATCTTCTTCTTCCTCTTCTTCTTCTTTTTTTTTGTTTTTGAGACAGAGCCTCAAGCTGTCGCCCTGGATAAAGTGCCGTGGCATCACAGCTCGCAGCAACCTCAAACTCTTGGGCTTAAGCTATTCGCTTGTCTCAGCATTCCAAGTAGCTGGGACTACAGGTACCCGCCACAACGCCTGGCTATTTTTTGTTGCAGTTGTCATCATTTAGCTGGCCCGGGGCCAAGTTTGAACCCACCAACCTTGGTGTAAGTGGCCGGTGCCATAACCACTATGCTACGGGTACCAAGCCTGTCGTTTATACATATATATACACACACACTCGTATATATACATATATATGTGTATATAAACGAACAATAACAACTATACATATACACACATATATACATGTACATATACAAACAAATAAATACATATGTGTGTATATATACATATATATGTGTTTGTATATATATAGTTATATTTGTATATAACTATAGGAGGAGGTGTGAGAGGCTGTGGTGTACCTAAAGTGTTTGACATGGCATGGGAAATATTTTAACACCTCCTTTTTCTATTAGACAAAATTATTGTCAATATACAATAACAACTATATATATAGTTATATTGTGTGTATATAAATACATAAATATACACATATATGTGTGCATATAAACATATCCATATATACACTCGTGTGTGTGTGTGTGTGTGTGTGTATGTAGTTGTTTGTTTATTAAGGGCAAAATGTGAAGTTAAAAAAATATGTTGATCAATAGCCGGGCATTGTGGCGGGCACCTGTAGTCTCAGCTGCTTGGGAGGCAGAGGCGGGAGATTCGCTTGAGCCCAGGAGTTGGAGGTTGCTGTGAGCTGTGATGCCACGGCACTCTTTCTACCCAGGGTGATAGCTTGAGACTCTGTCTCAAAAAAAAAAAAAAGAAAAAGAAAAGAAAATATGTTGGTCCATGTTGGCGCACATTCTGGATTCAGACATGGTGGGGCAGCAGGAATGAGGACCATGTTAATCCCCAAACCCCAGAGTTGTCCAGAAATGCCTGAGTGCTGAGGGAGAGCTCCCTGAGCACAAAGCAGTGAAATAAGCAAGTTGACGGCACGAGACCCAGATAAGGTCTCCCTGCCTTATCTGCAAGACACTCATGATTCTTAAAAAGCACAGAAGCACACTCTGCCTATCACGGGGGTAGAGGGAAAGGTGAGAGGTCAGCACTCTGCGCCATCCTCGGCAGGGCTGTTATCCGCATATTTTGCATGACTTCAAGGAAGAGGAAGTGAAAAGTTTCACATTTACTTTCAGCACATGAATGTTACATATTTCAAAAAAAGGAACATCTATCAGAGGCGCTTTAGTGTTTTCTTGTTTAAAAAACAATTTTTTTTTAAGACAGAGTCTCACTCTGTCACCCCAGCTAGAGCACAGTAGCAT
This sequence comes from Perodicticus potto, assembly GCA_963574655.1. Taxonomy (NCBI): domain Eukaryota; kingdom Metazoa; phylum Chordata; class Mammalia; order Primates; family Lorisidae; genus Perodicticus; species Perodicticus potto. The sequence goes on along the minus strand of CAUYRH010075693.1, from coordinate 11,343 downwards.
ACTCCTACCTCACCACAACCTCAAACTCCTGGGCTCAAGTGATCCGCCTGCCTCGGCCTCCTTAGTAGCTGGGACTACATGTCCCCGCAAAACTAATTTTTCTATTTTTAGTGAGACAGGGTCTCACTCTTCTTGAGGCTGGTCTCAAACTCCAGAACTTATGGGATCCTGCCACTGTGGCCTCCCAGAGTGCTAGGATTACATGTGTGAGCCACCGTGTCCAGCAGTTTTCTCTATTTTTACAGACATTTATTGAGACTTGAAGGAAAAATAAAAATTTCATTCATTTCATCCCAAAATTATTGGACAATGGAAAGTCACAGTCTGGTTTTTTAAATTTGGACATATGTCTCCGACTTGCTGTCATTTATGGATTACTTTTCTGCTTACTTATTTATTTCTTCCAAGTTCTTAGATTAACTTATCACTGTGATATGATTTTACTATAAATAATGCATTAAGGGCTGGGCGCAGTGGCTCATACCTGTAATCCTGCAACTTTGGGAAGCCGAGGCAGGTAGATTGCCTTAGGTCAGGAATTAGAGACCAGACTGAGCCAGAGTGAGACCTTGTCTCTAAAAAATAGCTGGGCATTATGGCAAGTGCTTGTAATCTCAGCTACTCTGGAGGCTGAGTCAAAAGGATCATTTGAGCCCCAGAGTTTGACGTTGCTGTGAGCTATGATGCTACTCTCGCCCTTGGCACTCTACCAAGGGCGAGAAAGTGAAACTGTCTCAAAAAAAAAAAAGAGGGGTTGAACAATAATCATTTTTTAAATATATATATATATATATTTTTTTTTTTTTTTTTTTTTGAGACAGAGCCTCAAGCTGTCCCCCTGGATAGAGTGCCGTGGCATCATAGCTCACAGCACCCTCCAACTCCTGGGCTCAAGCGAGTCTCTTGCCTCTGCCTCCCAAGTAGCTGGGACCACAGGCGTCTACCACAATGCTTGGCCATTTTTTGGTTGCAGCCGTCATTGTTGTTTGGCGGGCCGGGGCTGGGTTCGAACCCGCCAGCTCAGGTGTACGTGGCTGGCGCCTTAGCCTGTTGAGCCACAGGCGCTGAGCCTGAACAATAATCATTAATACATCTTTGGTAAGCCTCCGACTTATCAGTGACATAATAAATTCTCTCATCTTGTTAATTTGCTCTGAACCCTAATTATTCTAGCAGTAACTAATTAGTCATCCATTGATGAATTCTATTTGTATCACAAACATAAACTGTGCTTGCAATATATCAGATAATAGTCTAAGCACTTTAGTAACTCATTTTGTCCTTACCACAACCGGATGAGGTAGATAACAATTATTATGTAGATTTCAAGGCACAGACAGGCTAAGAAACTTGCCCAAGGCCACGTAACTAACAAGTGGCAAAATGAGGATTCAGACCAAGGCTGCCTGACTCCACATATGAGCTAAACCCCCCACATCCTGCCTCTTAGTGAAAAAATTTGAGGGGAGCAGGGAAGCTTTGTCTCATCTCAGTGGGAATGTACAATCCCAATAAAATTACTCTCTTTAGGCTTAATACGGATGTCCATAAAGTTTATGTGCAATTTAAAATAGTTGGCTATTTAAAATTGCACAAGAACTTTATGGTCACCCTGTATATATTTAAAATATATTTCTGTTTTGATCAATTATATCCTAATAATAATTCTAATGATACAGAGAGAGATTATCAGAGAGCAAATGGAGTAATGTGTCCATAATTGACAAAACCAGGGAAAGAGTATATAGGAAGTCATTATATATGAATATTAAAATATATATATATATATTGAAATAGAGTCTCACACTGTTGTCCTGGGTAGAGTGCCGTGGTGTCATAGCTCACAGCAACCTCAAACTATTGGGCTCAAGCCTCCCAAGTAGCTGGGACTACAGGTGCCCATCACAATGCCTGGCTATTTTTAGAGACAGAGTCCCTCTTGCTCAGGCTGCTCTCAAGCTCCTGAGCTCAGGCAATCCACCCTCCTCAGCCTCTGAGAGTGCTAGGATTATAGGGGTGACCCACTGTGCCCAGCCTCTTTCAAGTGTTTTATAAATAAGGATTTTTTATCTTTTTATTTTTTTGAAATAGAGTCTCCTTTGTCACCCTTGGTAGAGTGCTATGGCATCTTCAGCTCACAGTAACCTCAAACTCTTGGCCTCAAGCGATCCTCTTGTGTCAGCCTTCCAAGTAGCTGGGACTATAGGTGCCCACCACAACACCTGGCTATTTTTAGAGATGGGGTCTTGCTCATAGCTTAGGCTGGTCTTGAACTTGTGAGCTCAGGCAATCCACCCGCCTTGGCCTCCCAGAGTGCTGAGATTACAGGTGCGAGCCACTGCACCCAACCCAGGATTTTTTTAAACAAAAAGTTAAAATTAGATACTTTTATTTTAGAGTGTTAATACTGATAATATACTAAAAGTTACATTTAAAAATATAAACAAAAATTTCAGATCCAAAAAATATGCAAGACTGTACATAATTTTCAAAATTCTTTCAGTAGTGGTAGCAAGTTCAAAGTTTGAGAGCAACAGTTTTTTTTGTTGTTGTTGTTTTTTTTGAGACAGAGCCTCAAGCTGTCACCCTGGATAGAGTGCCGTGACATTACAGCTCACAGCAACCTCCAATTCCTAGGCTCAAGTGAGTCTCCTGCCTCCACCTCCCAAGTAGCTGGGACTATAGGCGCCTGCCACAACGCCCAGCCATTTTTTGGTTGCAGCCGTCATTGTTGTTTGGCAGGCCAGGGCTGGATTTGAACCTGCCAGCTCAGGTGTACGTGGCTGGTGCCTTAGCCCGTTGAGCCACAGGCGCTGAGCCGAGAGCAACAGTTTTAAGGAACAGTCCTGGGAACTGCCAAATGACACTGTTGCTTTTATCTCATTGGCCAGAACTTGCCACATGGTCACTTGTACCCCCCACCTCCAACAGGTTAGTCCAAGAAATAAGACTCTAAGATGGAGATAGTAGAGATTTATTTGGAAGTCCCTTGGGTTTGACCCCTGTGGAGGAGAAACAAAGAAGGGTTCCGCAGACAGAGAAGTAGGGAGTTGATGTAATCACCACAGAGACCCCAGCTGATCCCACAGGCAGCTCTGGAGTTAGGATCACCCTAAAGAGTTGACCTGAACTGAAACAAGGAGCCCAGACCTTCATATTTCTACATCAGCCAGTCATTGGACAGAGGCTGCCTAGGGAAGGGGGCCGAGCCTTGGGTGGAGCAGGTCTTCAGCTGAAGCAATCACCGAGAGAAGAGATAGCTGAAGCTATCACAACTTCTGCTACATCCTCATTTTATAGACAAGGAAATGGAGGTGCATAGAGTTTAAATAACTTTTCCAAGGTCAAGGAGCTGCTAAATGGTTATATTCATTATCTGTGGCCACATTAATGCTGTATAACGGACATCCACAAGATCTCTACCAATAAGCATTTACTTTTGCACGTGAATCTATAGGTAGGTTAGTTCATTTTGTTGATTTAGTCCCGGCTAGGCTGATTTCAGCTGGGCTCACTCATGCGTTTGTGGCAATGAGTCAATTGTCACAAATGCCTAGTCCAGCACAGCCTCAACTAGGATGACCTGGCTCTCCCTGGCATGGGCTCTCATCCTCTAGAAGGCTTCCCTGGGCTTGTTCCTCCTAATATGAAAAGGTTCCAAGGCAGAGAATGTGTTGGGCATGGGAGTGCATGGTGTAGTCCCAGCTACTCAGGAGTCTGAGGCAGGAGGATCACTTGAGTCCAGGAGTTCAAATTCAACATAGCACGGCGCCGTCTCTAAAGAAAAAGAAAAACAAAATGCCAAGAGAATGAAAGTGCACAAAGCCTTTTGAGCCTCGAGACTAGAACTAGCACATCGTCACTTTTCCCACATTCTATTGGCCAAAGCAAATCACAAGGTCCCAGAATCCATGTGGGAGGATCCCACCAAATGACACAGATACTCAGAGCCCTGAAAAATTGGGAATAAGCTACCGCAGTGATAAAAACTGAATGCAAACTCTGGAGACTTCTCTCTTAACCATTATTCCACAGCCATCGCCAAATCTTTGATTAGATTTCTATAAGTGTATATTTCAAGTTCTATCAGTTCATGTGGCTAGCACCTTGCTGGTCACTGTGGGAAACATGCGGTCCTACTTCTAAGGAGCTTATAGCCTGGATACGGAGATGAGACACCTACTATGGGAAGTTTGGCAACAAGAAAGGCAAGGCAAATTATCCTCATTTTTCATGTATGGGTGGAGACGGAGACAAGTCCAGCTGCCTCAAAAGCCTGCTGAAGGACTTCCTTATGAACAAAGACCCTGATCTGGGACAGAGAGATGGCTGCAACCTCTAAGGGCTAACACGTGAGCCCTGCACAGCACATTTGTACTCTACAAATGACATGTGCATGAGCAGCAAGGGATGTGTAGAACCATAACTGACGTTGCTTTAGGCAGACAGAATTCATGCAAAATTAGGGTAGAGACCAGCACAAAATGGGCATGAGGTCATAGGCAAATCTCTGTCCTGTGTGCTCATAGTAATCTTCTGTTTGGAGGCTGGTGGCTGAATCAAATGCCCACACTATAGCCTTGTCGGATACAGGGATTGAATTCCAGATCTTCCACATCCTGGCTTTGGGACCTTATTCAAATAACTTTATACCTAGGCCCAGCACAGTGGCTCACACCTGTCATCCTAACACTCTGGTAGGATGAAGTGCGTGGATTGCCCTGAGCTCACAGTTTCAAGACCAGCCTGAGCAAGAGCAAGACCCCGTCTCTAAAAAATAGCCGGGTGTTATGGCAGGTGCCTATAGTCTCAGCTACTCAGGAGGCTGAGGCAAGAAAATCACTTGAGCCCAAGAGTTTGAGGTTGCTGTGAGCTATGATGCCACAGCACTCTACCAAGGGTGACAAAGTAAGACTCTGTCTCAAAAAAAAAGCAAAAAAACAACTTTATTCCTGACGCTCAGTCTGGCATCTACCACATGGGATAATACCAGTAGTACCTGCCTTGCTGGGTTGTTGTGAGGAGGAAATGGAACATTCTGTTCTGAGTGGCCAGCACGGTGACTGATGTACAGGAGAATTCTTGCCCATATGAACTCAAACTGAGAACTTGGACTGTAAAGAAGGGTGAAAGGACCCAGGGCTTTTGAACCTGCTAAAATGATTGGAGTTGCAGTTCAGTTATCTCAAGAGGGGTCATGATACAAAGAAGGGTATTCCCCAGAGCATGAGGAAATTCAGCTTAAGCTGGAGGTATCTGGGTCAGAGATGAGAAAGAACTTCCTGAAAATCAGGATTGTCAAATTTAATCTGAAATAATGATTTAGACCTGTTGTGCTACTGTATAGTTTAAGGGGGAAGTATCAGCCCATTTTCCTGGGCTGGGCGAGGTGTGTCTTAATGAGATGGGCTGAGACAGTCAGCCATCCTAGGCAAATGGGCCTCGAAATACATGTTATAGCGAGAGCTGGCTGTGACCCTGGAATAGTTGACAAGGGCCACAGACCTAGTAGAAGTTAACCATGATGGGGGAAGTGGGACTATTTCAACTCTGAAAACATTTGCAAGGATAGACCCAGAGCCTTCAACTGCCTAGTTGTATGTACTTTTGAGTCACCCTCAGCCTGAAGAAACCTGAGAGCAGCACGGATCTGAGGGAGGAAATCAAATGACCGCTTAAAGAAAGGGGACTTGAAGGAAGTGACAACACTCATTGATCAGAGCCAGATAAATAAAAAGCACAACCTTGGAAGAAACATTGCTGGAGGCCTTGGGCAGAGGCAGGAACCAGCTGCCAGGGGCCTGGGCCAACATTTCCGCCTGTGGAGGAATATGGAACTGCAAGACCCCATGGGTCCCGTGCAACTCAGAAGGCCAGGGTTGGGTGGCTTGTCTACTTTTGCCCCCAAAGACCATGTAAAATCTCATTGCATTTCCAGGGGACGCCACTAGAGGAAGCCATGGCTCCCAGGTGCAATGGGGCAAAGGTAGAAAGCCAAGAAATAAGACATCCTTGGAGAGCATTCACTTTGGATATGTTCCTATCATTCCTGAAGGCCTGGGCTGCCTGGAAGGAGAGGGGGTGGGAAGCGCTCCCACAGATGGAGCATAAGGAACCCGCTGGGCATGAGGAGCCACAAAGGCCCTATCAGTCTGGTTAAGATTCCACAGCCCCTCTGGGGCTGCACATTAAAAGCAGGAGCAGAGCACAGATCCAGGTATCCCAACCCTTGACTCCATGGTATGCCCCAGGAAACCCCAAGAAGGTAAATCTGCCTTTGGAGCCCCCCTGCTCTCTTCTACTCACTTTCCTTTCATCGGCTTCCACCAGAGGCAAGGGCCTCAGGCTCTCAGGGCCCCAGTCTTGGCTTAGGGGAAGAGAAGAGTCTCAAAAACTAACGTCTTCACACTAAGGCAGAAGCAGCCCTCTCTCCTCCAAGATAGACTTTCTGCTGAGCTGCCACCATCCACAGAATCCTTCTTAACATAATGTTTCCAGAAAACACCACCTATCTGGCAGAATTGGCCCACGAGGTAAAATTTTTGCAGCGTGTTTAGCCAACCCCAGAAAGCTGCCCTCAGGCTGCTCTCCAATGGAAGAGTTTCGTCCTCTACTGGAGGACCCTGGACAGACAGATCTTTCTCATCACCTCTGGGGTCAAACTGGGGCCTGACAAGAAGTGACTTGCACTGGGGGAGAAACTGAGGCATGGAGGAGGGATAAGACTCAAGGGGTGAGGAAACTTGGAGTGGTTCTCAACCTGTGGGTCGCAACCCCTTTGTAACAATGAAAATACATTGCGGCATTAGGAAGGTTGAGAACCACTGCCAGGGAGCATAAAGGAAATGCGGAAGCTACAGTAATGAATGAGGAACGTCAGACTGAAGTCATGGGAAAATCCAGGTATCTAAAACACAAAGGTGGTTCCTTTGGACAAGGGAGGTGAAAGGACCATATGGACAAATCTATCTACCTGCAAGTTGATTCCGTCTGGGTCCTCTCACAAATCAGTTCAGTTCAATCCCCAAACACTGATGCCAGGCCTTTGCCAGGGCCTGGTTCCTGCCCTTGTGGACTAGTGAAGGGCATGGGTGGATGTGCAAATATCAGCAGACTCAAGCTGAATAAGAGCAGTGCCTTTTAAAGAAACACAGTGGCCAAGGCAGTTAGAAGCAGGGAGGGAAGTGGTCAGCAGATGAAAGGCAGGAAATATAATTGGAGTCTAATTGTGGAGGTCTTCAAGGACCAGGAAGGGGATTTGCCCACCTAAGCCACCGCCCAGAGACCATCTGGTTGGAGGGTGGAATGTCCCCATTGGAGCCCTCAGGGCAGACTCTCAGGAGGCCTTTGGGAAAGCCTGTTCTTCAATTTCTTTTTTGTTTTTGAGACAGAACCTCACTCTGTTGTACAGATTAACAGTGCTGTGGCATTGGCCTAGCTAATAGCAATATCAGACTCCTGGGCTCAAGCAATCTGCCTATTTCAACCTCCCAAGTTGCTGGGACTATAGGAGCCGGCCACAACACCCCACTATTTTTGTTGTTGTCATTGTTGTTGTTGTCACTGTTGTTTAGCCAGCCCAGGCTGGGTTCGAATCCACCAGCCCCAGTGAATGTGGCCAGTGCCCTAACCACTGAGTACAGACACCAAGCCTGCCATCATGTTTTATTTAGAGCAAGTGATGCACATTTTAAAATCACGATAGAAATCTTCTTTCAAAAGAATGGAGTTTAGATACCAAAAGCGAATTGACTCTAATAAAAGTGTTAAGTAAATGACTGACCATATGGTAAAGAGACAAGATATTTTGGAAGCCCTAGATTGAGATGGCTAAGTCTTAACCTTTTGAGGGTTACTGATCCCTTTAAGACCATGATGACAGCTGTGAACCCTCCACCTGAAAAAAAATGCATAAATGTTGCACACAATTTCAAGCAGGTTCAGGAACCACAGGGAATCCATCCTTGGGCTTGTGTTGGAAAGAGCAGCAGAATGAGAGTCCCAATGCCTGGACAGCACAGTAGTCCTCACCCTCTTTGCCACCTTCCTCATCTTTGTAGCCATAGTAATGGTAGTAACAACAGCATCAGCAGGAGGAATAGCAGCAGCATTTACAGCAATCAAAATTTCTGTATCTATTGAGTGCCTTCAATGTGTCAGGCACTTACCAAGCCTAAGCTCACCTTATCCATGCAGAAAAGGACTATTTTCTGAAAAACTGAACTATTTTTCAGGAAACTGAACTCAAAGAGCTTCTCCAAAGTTGCACGGCTAAGCATTCTAGAGCTTGGATTTGAACCCAGACCTACCTAACTGTGGAGTCTGAGTAGGTCCTTAACCACTAAAATCTACTGCCCCAATAAATGTTTTTTGAAGCAGATGAATAGAAACTTGAAAGAGTCCTGGCAGCCACTCTGCCATTTGCCAGCACAGTGACCTTGAGGGAGCCTCAGCAAGGTTTGCCAGTCCCAGCAAGCCATGATTTTAAGAGCTAAGGTAGGCTGGGCTCAGTGGCTCACCAGCTGTAATGGTAGCACTCTGGGAGGCCAAGGCAGGATTGCCTGAGCTCAGGAGTTCGAGACAAGCCTGAGCAAGAGTGAGATCCTGTCTCTATTAAAAATAGAAAAATTAGGCCAGGCGCAGTGGCTCATGCCTGTAACCCTAGCACTCTGGAAAGCCGAGGTAGGTGGACTGCATGAGCTCAAGAGTCAAGACCAGCCTGAGCAAGAGCGAAACCCCATCTCTAATAGCCAGATGTTGTGGTGGGCACCTGTAGTCCAATACTTGGGAGGCTGAGGCAGGAGGATTGCTTGAGCCCAAGAATTTGAGGTTGCTGTGAGCTATGACACCACAGCACTCTACCAAGGGCAACAAAGTGAGACTCTGTCTAAATAAATTAATAAATAAATAAAATAAAAATAGAAAAATTAGTCAGGCATAGTGGCATGTGCCGGCAGTCCCAGCTGCTCAGGAGACTGAGGCAGGAGGATCACTCATTTGACCCCAGGAGTTTGAGGTTGCTATGAGCTAGGCTGACACCACTATACTCTACCCAGCTGACCGAGACAGACTCTGTCTTAAAAAAAAAAAAAAAAAGGGTGAGGGGGCTCCGCGCCTGTGGCTCAATGGGCTAAGGCGCCAGCCACGTACACCTGAGCTGGCAGGTTCGAATCCAGCCTGGGCCCGCCAAACAACAATGACACTGCAACCAAAACATGGCTGGGCATTGTGGCAGGCACCTGTAGTCCCAGCTACTTGGGAGGCGGAGGCAAGAGACTCGCTTGAGCCCAGGAGTTAGAGGTTGCTGTGAGCTGTGATGCCACAGCACTCTATCCAGGGTGACAGCTTGAGGCTGTGTCTCAAAAACAAAAAGGGAGGGTGGGCAGCGCCTGTGGCTCAATGGGTAGGGCGCCGGCCCCATATACCGAGGGTGATGGGTTCAAACCCAGCCCTGGCCGAACGGCAACAAAAATATAGCCAGGCATTGTGGTGGGCACCTGTAGTCACAGCTACTGGGAGGCTGAGGCAAGAGAATCGCCTAAGTCCAGGAGTTGGAGGTTGCTGTGAGCTGTGTGACGCCATGGCACTCTACCAAGGGCGATAAAGTGAGACTCTGTCGCTACCAAAAAAAAAAAAAAAAGAGAAGAAAGAAAGAAAACTAAGGAGCATTGGTAATCATTTCAAAGAGCAAGAGAAGCCAGAGTCAAGGATGACACTCAGGGACATGCACAGTGAGTTGGTAGTGGCATCATCAAGGAGCCCAGCACAGCCCTGACTTCCAGCACAGAGCCTGAGTCCTCCAGGCCCCCATACTTCCTATTGTATTTGCTCCCCTCCACCTGAAGGCTTCCTTAGTTCCCACCTGCTCTCCTCCAGTGAAAGGTCTGTTTGGGTCCCCAGGGGAAAAGATCTCATCACCCCAAGCCTAACGGGCTCAGCACCTTGTCAACAGCTTAACACCTTGTTAACTACAGCTTCTTGGTTCCTACACAGGCAGGAGGTACAGCAGACAGGGCTCCTAATCCCAGTAGCTACTGTGCTGCTTCAGTAAGAAGGAGAAGGAGGGGGATGGGGGCGTGGGAGGTGCCAAAGCATTCACAGAATCTGTGGCAACCTGGAGGTCCAGTCCCTGACCCATACTGCCCCTCCGAGGCAAGTCTAGGAAAGCAGGGGTGAGCCTCCTCTAGCTTCATGGAGATTCTGAATTTTAAGGTTAAAGAACGTCCAGCTCAAAGTACTCAAAGAAGGAAAACTGAGGCTCAGAATGGGAAAGCAATTCATTCAAAATGACACATGGAGTTAGCAAATATAGGTCCCAAACATATTTCCTAAACGGAGATTTCCAGGCCAGTCAGTGATTTATAGGAATAATAGTTATAATGTGGTTAATGACAGTTCATGCCAAAGTTGATTGGGGCACCTGGCATCCACAGGGTGTTCATACAGACCCCATATGTGTCATCTTCTTTAACCCTCAAAATGACCTAGAGAGGTCAGAACTATTCTTTTTTGTTTTTTTTTTGTAGAGACATAGTCTCATTTTATTGCCCTCGGTAGAGTGCCGTGGCGTCACACAGCTCACAGCAAACTCCAACTCCTAGGCTTAGGCGGTTCTCTTGCCACAGTCTTCCAAGTAGCTGGGACTACAGGCGCCCGCCACAACGCCCAGCTATTTTTATGTTTTGCAGTTCGGCCGAGGCTGGGTTTGAATCCGCAACCTTCGGTATATAGGGCCAGTGCCCTACTCAATGAGCCACAGGCGCCGCCCTAGGTCAGCACTATTATTAACCCCATTTTACTGATGAGAACCTGAGGCTTAGGAACAGCATGAGACTCACCCAAGTCACAAGGCTGATAGAAGACTAAGATTCTTTCCATCAGCATCGCATTCCAACAAAAATGAGGGGGGCAACCTGGGAGAAGTCATTCAGGGCTTGTTGAGGGAGGGCATACCATGCTGGGGTCTGCCTAAGAACAAAATAAAACAGAACAATAGGGCAAGATCATCCTTCACCTACAAACACATGAGGATTAAAAAAGCCTGACAGTACAAACACATGAGGATTAAAAAAGCCTGACAGTGACTTGGCGCCTGTGGCTCAACGGGCTAAGGCGCCAGCCACGTACACCCAAGCTGGTAGGTTCGAATCCAGCCCAGCCCACCAAACAACAGTGACGGCTGCAACCAAAAAATGGCTGGGTGTTGTGGTGGGCGCCTGTAGTCCCAGCTACTTGGGAGGCGGAGGCAAGAGACTCACTTGAGCCCAGGAATTGGAGGTTGCTGTGAGCTGTGATGCCACAGCACTCTACCCAGGGTGACAGCTTGAGGCTCTGTCTCAAAAA
>CAUYRH010075692.1:0-17952 GCA_963574655.1 Perodicticus potto | reverse complement strand
GCTTTTCCCTCCATTTCTTAGTTTTTAAAAGACTCTCAGAGTTGAAACATGGAGTTTTTGTTTGTTTTGTACAGACAGTCTCACTTTATCACCCTCGGTAGAGTGCCATGGCATCACAGCTCACAGCAACCTCCTACTCCTGGGCTTAGGCGATTCTCCTGCCTCAGCCTCCCAAGCAGCTGGGACTACAGGCGCCCACAACAACGCCCAGCTATTTTTTTGTTGCAGTTCGGCCGGGGCCGGGTTTGAACCGGCCACCCTTGGTATATGGGGCCGACGCCCTACCCAATGAGCCATAGGCACAGCCCTGAAGCATGTTTTAACTAAAAACATGTTATGAGAGTTTTTGTTCTTATTTATGGAGGCATTATATAAAACCACTAGTTTTTCTGAGGTACTTTGTGATGTTGAACTAGCTAGCATTTCTGGACAACCAACAGGGAATGAGCAATTTCTGCAGGCTTCTCATGAGACTTTGTTGTGTGCTGCTTTTGTGCAAAGCATGTGAGCGGGGCTGAATGCAATGCCACATTTCTAGATTGTAAACTCCCTAATGGCGTACTCATCTTCCCAAGCTCCAGTGCCAAGAAAATGCCAGGTGCCACTCTAATACCTTACCCATATTCCGTCCTTACAGCAACCCTATGAGTTAGTTTATCTACATTTTGTGAGTGAAACACTGGGGCACAATATAAAAATTGACTGGCCCAAAGTCTGATGGCTAAGTGGCAGAGACAAGTTTCAAACCTAGATAGCCTGACATGACAGCGTCTGTAACCATCACATGGTGCTGCCGTTCTGTTCAGTGTGTAATGAATGAATTCATGAATTTCTTTCTTTCTTTCTTTTTTTTTTTTTGAGACAGAGCCTCAGGCTATCTCCCTGGGTAGAGTGCTATGGAATGACAGCTCACAGCAACCTCAAACTCTTGGACTTAAGCGATTCTCTTGCCTCAGCCTCCCAAGTAGCTGGGACTACAGGCGCCCACCACAACGCCCGGCTATTTTTTGGCTGTAGTTGTCATTGTTGTTTGGCAGTCCCGGGCTGGATTCGAAACTGCCAGCTCTGGTGTATGTGGCTGGTGCCTTAGCTGCTTGAGCTACAGGCACTGAGCCTGAATGAATTTCTTAGTAAAGTCATGGAGATGAGACAACACAGAGTGATGGGCTGGTAGTCGTTACTAGCATTACAACATGGATCGTAACATATTTGCTTGTAATTAACAGATTTAAAGTTAGCATCTGTCACATGTGTGAGTGCCTTGCCCCTGCTCCCTTCTACACTTTCCCATTGCCGACACTTTTCCCCAACCAACAAAAACCTGGTTCTACTTTCAGATCCAGCATGTTTCAAAGACTCCTTCATGGTGGGCCAGCAGGAAAGGCTGAATGAGGTTAGCTGGCCAGTGGAAGTGGGAGGCCTAGGCAATAATGAACAAGTGGCAGAGAAGGCTGCATGGCGCCTCCTCTCCCTGGAAACGCTCTGTCAGACTCAGGAAGTATGATTCAATCCTAGCTAAGATAATTCCATTTCACACCCTAGAATGGACTGTCTGCATTCTTCAATTTTGTTTTAAATCTTATCCTGAGAAGTGCTATAGTAAATAACTTGGTTATGTTATTTGCCTTGTTGGTTGAACTGCACAAAATAGTGGTTATTCTCCTGCTATGCCCACCTCTTTTTCCTTTAAAATGTTCTTCACGAGAACCTGAGAATCTGCTGCCCCAAGAGAGGATGCTTGGACTGCAGCCCAGTGCCCTCAGGTTGGGGTGTGGGGTGAGGGGCTAAAACTGTCATTTAGTCAAGAGTCGCTGTCGATCTTGAAAGAACATCATCCATACAGATGCCACAAAGATTTTCCTCCCCTTCAGCTCCCAGACCTGTCTTTGGGTATTTGCTGGAAGGCAGCCGTAGGCAGAGAAACTCAGTATAAGGACAACAATAGATGTGGGATCTAACTGCTTAGTAGACCTTACCTCACTTAATCCATACTATAACCCATGAGGGAAGCACTGCTCAGATCCCCATTTACATGTGAGGAAACTGAGGTACAGAGAGGTGAGATCATCCACCCAGGGTCACACAGGTAGGAATTCAGTCCCAGGGAATGTGACTGCAGAGAGTCCATGCTCTCACCACTGTCTTTTCCCTGGACTTTTCAATACCTCAAATGCCCCATCTTGCTTGCAATTAGGCAAAAGCTATTGTTTCAAGAAACAGGAGACTCCATATCTGAATTAGAAAACTTGGAAGTTTAGTGTTCTCAACATTGTGGCTAAGAATCTCTTCTTTGACAAAATTTGGCTTTTGGTCAGGCAAAATGTTTCCTAGATTAACTGCTGGATTAAAACCTGCTCCCTGTCCCCTGAAGACTACTCTGGGACTGGACAAGACAGCTCAGGCCAGGGGGTGCGCAGTGGCTCACGCCTGTAATCCCAGCACTCCAAGAGGCCGAGGCGGGTAGATTGCCTGAGCTCACAGGTTTGAGAGCAGCCTGAGTCAGAGCGAGACCTTGTCTCTAAAAATAGCAAGGCATTGTGGTGGGCACCTGTAGTCCCTGCTACTCGGGAGGCTGAGGCAATAGAATCGCTTGAGCCCAGGAATTAGAGGTTGCTGCTTGCTATGACACTATGGCACTCTACCCAGGGCCACAAAGTGAGATTCTGTCTCAAAAAAAAAGAAAAGACACCTCAGGCCTAGAATCCCAGCACTCTCAGGGGCTGAGATAAAAGGATCCCTTCAGATCAGGAGTTCGAGACTAGGCTGAGCAAGAGGGAAACCCCATCTCTACCAAAATAGAAAAAATTAGCCAGGCACGGTGGTGCGATCCTGTAGTCCCAGCTACTTGTGAGGCTGAGGCGGGAGGATTGCTTGAGCCTGGGGTTTAAGGTTGCAGTGAGCTATGATGATGCCAGTGTACTCCAGCCCAGACAACAGAGCAAAGCCCTGTCTCAAAAGAGAAAAGAAAAGAGAAACTACTTTGGGAAAGGCTTCACTGTGGTGCTACTGACAGACTAAGCCCCTGCAATGAGTTCCTGCTTATCCAGCTCTCACCTCCTGGAAGATCCAGGCAATGATAACAAAGACATGCAGCAAACCACCCCCATGTGCTCTTTCAGCAGGGATGAGATGGGACACCTTGGCAGCCAAGATGACTTTGACTGGCAGTGGATAAGGTGCTTTGCTACCTGCCACCTCTATGTTAATGTCGTTCTGTGCTCCCACCCTCAAGCCTATGCATATTATCATGATGCTGTTAACTAGTCCTTTTTAAAGCATTAATAGATAATTAGGGAGTTAACTTCTAGTCCTTCAGATAAGACTCCTCAGAGATGCTTTCTAAGACTCTTAAGTCTAACCCATAGATGGAGGGGCATTGTGGCTGAGTTCCCTGATATCTGGCAGTTCTCTGCTACTGGGAACCTCAGGCTCTCTGAGAAGCCTCTCCAGATGAGTTCAGCTGTGCTGCTTGCCCCTACAGTGGTTTTGAGCAAGACAAGAGAATGGCTTTTGGCGGATCACTAGTACCCACATCTCCTTCTCCTACTGCTTTCCCCCTTAGCACGCTCAATCCTCTTTTGTAGTAAACAGAGGTGCCAAGCCTGAAGATTGCCAGCCACTTTCCCATAGTGTAAAGGTTTCCAAGAGCGAGTGTGCACTAGAACCATCTGTGAGCATCTTTGACATTCTTATTCCTGGGCCCTAGACCCAGGGATTCTGATTTTTTTAAAATCTACTAAAAAAAAAAAAAAAAAAAAAAGAATCTACTTTTTTTTTTGAGACAGAGCCTCACGCTGTCACCCTGGATAGAGTGCCATGGCATCACAGCTCACAGCAACCTCTAATTCCTGGGCTCAAGTGAGTCTCTTGCCTCCATATCCCAAGTAGCTGGGACTACAGACGCCTGCCACAACGCCCGGCCATTTTTTGGTTGCAGCCGTCACTGTTATTTGGCGGGCCCGGGCTGGATTCAAACCCTCCAGTTCAGGTGTATGTGGCTGTCGCCTTAGCCCGTTGAGCCACAGGCGCCGAGCCAAGAATCTACATTTTTGATAAGTACTCCTGATACTTTGATTTGATTTGGAGTACTCCTGATACTTCTGATTTGATTTGGAGGCCTGAGAAGCACTAGCATAGTCAGTTCTCTACTTGGTAGTTTCAGCAGGGTTCTCTCTAAATAGAACTGGGATAAATCCCTTGCTTCCCTCAGATCCTACCAATGCTCCTGTCTTTTGAGTCTGTTGTCAGAATCTTTAGTGCAGCCATGCATTCTTTTTTTTTGCAGTTTTTGGCCGGGTCTGGGTTTGAACCTGCCACCTCCGGCATATGGGGCCGGCGCCCTACTCCTTTGAGCGACAGGCACCACCCAGCCATGCATTCCTAACATAACTCAGTTAAGCTTGAAGTCAATAAGAAAACCTCAAACCAGATTTTGACAAGCAATATAATTGGGGTCAGGTACACCATTGCTAGGATTTTGGAAAATATGGAATAGACAGTTAAAGGATGACAACCTTAAACACCAGAATGCAGAGAGTGAAGTACATGTGTCTTTTGGAGGACTTTGACAGCTTAGGCAAGGTGTGTTATCCATACTTACCTCCAGAATACCATGTTCTTTAACCACACCAAGAGTACAGGTACTTAATGCATCTAAAATTCTGTCTTCTTGCCTCTGTTTCATTATCTTTTTTTTTTTTTTTTAAGACAGAGTCTCAAGCTGTCACCCTGGGTAGAGTGCCGTGGCATCATAGCTTACAGCAACCTCAAACTCTTGGGTTCAAGCGATCCTGTTGCCTCAGATTTACTGTTTTTAGTAGAGACGGGGGTCTCAATTTTGCTCAGGCTGGTCTTGAACTTGTGAGCTCAAGCTATCCACCTGCCTCAGCCTCCCAAAGTGCTAGATTACAGGCGTGAGCCACTGCGCCCAGCCTGTTTCACTGTCTTTAAATATATGTGTGTGGGGGTGGCACCTATGGCTCAAAGGAGTAGGGCGGCAGCCCCATATACCAGAGGTGGCGGGTTCAAACTCAGCCCTGGCCAAAAACTAAAAAAAAAAATAAATACGTGTGTGTGTATTTGTAGCTCTCTCTCTCTCTCTCACACACACACACACACACACACATGACCGGAATCTCATATACAAGTATTCCTGGCTCAGTGCCCGTAGCTCAGTGGTCAGGGCACTGGCCACATAACACCGGGGCTGGCAGGTTCGAACCCAGTCCAGGACTGCTAAACAACAATGACAGTTACAACAAAAAATAGCCAGGCATTGGGGCGGGCACCTGTAGTCCCAGCTACTTGGGAGGCTGAGGCAAGAATTGCTTAAGCCCAAGAGTTTGAGGTGGCTGTGACCTGTGATGCCATGGCACTCTATTGAGAGAGACATAAGAAAACACTGTCTCAAAAAAAAAAAGTTCATATATATATATTTTGACTCAAAATTAAGGAATCAGATAATTCTCTGTAAAAATCCTTATTAAGCTTTGTTTAATACTACAAAAATAGTCTATACATAAAATAGGGAATACTACTGACCAGTTTTTAGTTCAACATGATAGAAATTTAATCCATAGCTACATAAAAATTAGTGAAGGCTCACAAAGAAAATACCAATTATCCACTTTAGAGAATACCTTGATATAAGTTAGGAATTATGTAATTATAATACTTTGCATTCACACCAATTCTTCCTGTTTAGAAAGGATATTCCCTTTTGTTTTGGAAATACTAAACATCTCACCAATTTTATCTGCTAAAAAGTCTTTCTATCTCAGTAAATAGTATATTATAGTTCCTCTGTTAAAGCTATAGAAAAAAAATTTTTTTTTTGAGACAGTCTCTATGTCACCCTAGGTAGAGTGCCGTGGCGTCACTGCTTATAGCAACCTCAAACTCTTGGGCTTAAGCAGTTCTCTTGCCTCAGACTCTCAAGTAGCTGGGACTACAGGGACCCGCCACAACGCCCAGCTACTTTTCTGTTGCTCCTGTCAATATTGCTTAGCTGGCCTGGGCTGGCCAGCCTTGGTGTATGTGACCACTGTGCTACAGGCGCTGAGCCAAAAAAAGTTTAATAACAATTAACTTTAATTAAATTACCTGGGGGGGGGAAGAGAATGGAGGAATAAGTGGAAGGAATTGGTGTGCTCCCACTTAAGGGGCACTATACAAAGGTATATGGCACAACTCTTGGGTGCAGGACACAACCACAAGAGGGACTACCTAACAAATTCAAATATTATGACCTGGTTGTTTGTATCCTTACATTAACTTAGAATAAAAAATAATAATAATAAATTCCCTGTGTCATAATCTCCCCAGGAGCCATTTGCCTTAAGCCCACTTCTGATTTACACTGGCTTTGGTCAGCAGGCACAAGCCAGGGCCAGTATGGTGAAGTGGAAAACCCTGGTCTGGTCTTCAAAAAAGCTTAGGTTTAAGTTTCAACTAGGTCACTGACTTAGCTCTGTAATCTTGTATAGGGCACTTAATTTCTCTGTGTTTTAGTCTCCTTGTCTGAAAAATGAGGATAGCAACATCTACCTGCCAGGTGTTGCTATCAAAAGTTTAAATCAGGCAGTTATGCAATAGGCCTCACTGAGACTATGCCTAACAAGTGATAGCTGCCCAGTAAATGTCAGTTTCCTTCCCTTTAACGGGACGGGATGAACTAAGTGATTCCCTGAGGCTGCATCAAGCTCTATCTGTGCTTCTGTGATAGCTACTTAATAGAGGATGTGGGGGAAAAAAGGAAAAAGTACTGGATTAGTAGGGTTCAAAGACCTCCATGAAAACATTTTAGAGGGTTTAAAATACAATGAAAACAAAAAAGAAATATCAAGAAGGCAGGAAATGGTCACCTTGACGATTTGGTCTAGAGAACAGGAAAACTAAAACATTCAGTTTCCTCAGCTGACAGTAGTAGCAACAGCCAGGAAGGTTGGGAAAACATGTTCATTTGGCTGTTCATCAGTTGACAATGATGGTCAATGATGGTGCTAAGCAGGTGTGGCCTGACCATTCCAACACAATTTTTTTTTATGTTTTAATTTCATTTGTGTATTTATTCCTAATGACAGAATATCAGGGCAAGAAAATGAAATACCAACCTGGTATGGATACTGGCAACAACAGAGCTCTTTTGCCTTTCCTGCACTTGTAGTCGAGAAGCAACCATCAATATGTATGGAGCGTCCAGGCTGTGTAGAGCCTTGGATCTGTAGGAGGTTATACTGACATGCATTGACCAGTTGGGCAGGGGACATTGGAGCCCGGTGTCTGAATGTCTGTGCCACTTACCTAGCTACCACCCCTGCAGCTCAGTCCAAACCCAAAACCTCAAGATGGTCACAAGTACTTTGGGAAATTTAGTTTCCAATACAAGGGCAAAATAGTCGAATTTTATTTTAAAATAGACAGGCTTAGCCTTGTTCACCATATTAAGACTAAAGACCTTCCAGACCATTTGGTCACAGGCTCAGAAGTATACTACAAGCACTGCAGATCCAGAGCAAGGAAGCTCAGGAATGCTTTAGTCATCCACTACTGTGGAAATCCAGAAAATACCACTCTTGCTAATTAGGCTCTTTCTATCTTTCTTTTCCTTTTTTCTTTTCTTTTTTTTTTTCAGCTTAAAACAACATATGTATTTGCTTACAGTTTTAGAGGCCAGAAATCTGAAATATAGTTCAGTAGTTTCATTGGGCCAAAATCAAAGTATTGGTGGGGATATGTTCCCTCCAGAGGCTCTAGAGAAAGAATGGTTAATGCCTGTACTCTTTGGCTTCTTCTGGTGGCTTCTGGCATTCCTTGGCTTGTGTCTGTATCACTTGGATCTTGGCCTCCGTGGTCACATCACCCTCTCTTCTCCCCGCAACTTCTCCTTGTAAGGATACCTATCATGTAGCCACCATGACAGCTGAATTTGTGTCTTGATGTCGTTTAGTTCCAGCAGTCCATTCTGTAGGCTTCGTTGTGGAGCTATGCCATTTTATTTTTTACAGTTCTCCACTGCTTTTGTCCTCCTCGTGGGGTCCAGAAGTCTCTCGCTGACTCCCTATGTCCCAAAAAGTATGTTTCTGAATAGATCCTGCAGCCAGAGATGCCTGGAGTCTTCTCCCCCCAGTCTCACGTTGCCCAGTTGCAAAAAAGCTGTTACTCAGCTGCCATCTTGCTCCTGGATTCTAAACATTTTGGGGAGGAAGGGGGAATAATGAAGAGGAGTAAATGTATGAGCCCAATTTATCACTCTCCAGACCAGAAGCCCCAGTATGGAAATAGTGGAGGGGATTGAAGCATCCTATGGGATGGCTGAACTAAGTGATCTTTTAGCTTCATCTCTATCTTTCTTTTAAGTGTCATTTGGAATAGATTGGGCAGGGAAAATAATATGACTGGAAGGTAAAGAAACAAAAACTGATGATAAGGTTACAGTTTATCAGGTATTCTCTGAAGGGTAGGATAAGTCATGCTAGGTTAACGCTACTCCTGTGTCAGAGTGGCAGGCCCTGAGGATGGACGAGATTGACACAACACATAGAGTCTCTTTACATCTCTGCATGGCCTTTGTTCCGTCAGTACTGTTGGAGTTTGAAGGATACTATGAGCATACTGCTACTTTACTCTGAGATGGATAGCAATAATGACTACCACTTGTAGATAGATCACTGTGTTAAATGTTTTGCATGTATTATCTTATTTAATCTCCGCAGTAGATACTGTTTGCCCTGTGTTGCATTTGCTTCTGGTTGGATTATCATTCCCCATCCCTAACATTCTCCATTTTACCACTACAGACTCCCAAGAAGAGGGAGCCTAGGAACCTATTATCCTCCCTCTAAGAACTAGCAGGACCAATCCCATCCTGCCTCACATCTTTATTTATGTTATTCCACAAGAAGCCAAACCCTTGAGATAGAGTTTCATGTAGGCAGAACATTTCTGTATACCTGTCATCTGTCTCAAGCTCCCATTCCTCCCCAAATCCCCACATCCTCTCTTTGGCCCTCAGTAATTCACAGTCCACAAAATTTACAACATCCTCTTTGCTGCCTCTTGCTCTAATTAATTTCTGATTCTATCTAAAATGCCATACCACTTCAGCAAATAATTGCTCACAAATCGCCTTCTTAGAAAGATCTTCTTTGTCCTCCATATCACTCTCTTTCCTTATCCTTCCTTATATTTTATATTCTTAATGTACAGCCAGCACTACATAAAGACCTTTTAGTCAACAGCAGACCATATACGTAACAGTAGTCTCACATGGTTCTAAAGAAGTTAAAAATTGTGATTGCCTAGTGATGTCGTAGTTGTCCTAAGGTCGCACTGGTGGACCAGTCATATGAAAGTACAGCGCGTATAGTTTAGTACAGTACATAGTGCATGATGATGATAAGTGTTTATGGTTATGTATTTACCTACACTATATTTTCATTATTATTTTAGAGCGTACTCTTTCTACTTACAAAAATGTCAACTTTAAAACAAGGCAAGTCCTTCATGAGTTGTTCCAAAAGAAGGCATTGGTACCACAGGCAACAACTTCATGTGTGTGGCTGCCCCTGAAGACCTTCCAGTGGGACAAGATGTGGAGGTAGAAGGCAGTGATAGTCATGATCTTGATGTGTGTGTCTTAGTTTTTATCCAAAAAGTTTTAAAAGTATAGATACTGAAAACAGAAAAAAAACCTTATAGAGGATATAAAGAAAGTATTTTTGTTCAGTTGTGCAGTGTGTTTGTGCTGTAAGCTAAGTATTATTACAAATAATTTTTTTTTTTTTTTTTTTTTGAGACAGAGCCTTAAGCAGTCACCCTGGGTAGAATGTCGTGGCAACACAGCTCACAGCAACCTCCAACTCCTGGGCTTAAGTGACTCTCTTACCTCAGCCTCCCAAGGAGCTGGGACTACAGGCGCCCACCACAACGCCTGGTTAATTTTCGGTTGTCGTTGTCATTGTTGTTTGGCAGGCCTGGGCTGGGTTCGAACCTGCCAGCTCTAGTGTATGTGGCTGGTGCCTTAGCCGCTTGAGCTACAGGTACCAAGCCTACAAATAATTTTTAAAGTTAAAAAATATATAAAAATGTATAAAGTAAAGTTACAATAAGCTAAGATTATGATTGAAGAAAGAAAACTTGTTTTTTTCTTTTTTTGAGACAAAGTCTTGCTGTTGCCCAGGCTAGAATGCCATGGTGTCCACCTAGCTCAAAGCAACCTCAAAACTGCTGGGTTCAAGGGAGCCTCCTGCCTCAGCCTCCCACGTAACTGGGACTACAGGTGCCCACCACCTAATTTTTCTATTTTTAGTGTAGATAAGGTCTCGTACTTGCTCAGGATGGTTGCAAACTCCTGACCTCAAAGGATCCTCCCACGTTGACTTCCCATAGTGCTAGGATTACAGGCGTGAGCCACCGCACCCAACCAAGAGAAACCTTTTTATAACTTGAGTATAGCCTAAGCGTACAGTGTTGGTACAACCCACAGTAGTGGGTAGCAATGTCTTAGGCCTTAACATTCACTCACATCACTCACTCAATGATCCACCTAATGATTCACCTATGATTTCATGGTAACTGATGCCCTATGCAGGTATCTTTTTTCTTTTGTCTCTTTTTTTTTACTGTACCTTTCTATGTTGTTTTTTTTGTTGTTGTTTTGTTTTGTTTTATTTTGAGACAGGGTCTCACTTTGTCGCCCTCAGTAGAGTGCCGTGGCATCACAGCTTACAGTAACCTCAAACTTTTGGGCTTAAAAGATTCTCTTGCCTCAGCCTCCCAAGTAGCTGGGACTACAGGCACCCACCACAATACTTGGCTATTTTTTGGTTGCAGTTGTCATTGTTCGGCAGGCCTGGACCAGGCTCAAACCCACCAGCCTCAGTGTATGTGGCTGGCGCCCTACTCATTGAGTTACAGGTGCTGAGCACCTTTGTATGTTTAAATGTGTTTACATACACAGATACTTAACCATTGAGTTATAATTGCCTCTAGAATTCAGTACAGTAACATACTGTACAGGTTTGTAGTCCAGGAGCAATAGTGCTATCACATAGCCCAGGCATGTAATAGGATGACCATCTAGGTTTGTGTGAGGATGCTTAGATGTTCATACAATGAAATCACCTAATGATGCAGTTCTTAGAAAGTATCCCTGTTGTTAAGCAACACATGACTATGTATGTATCTCTTATTTTCTTTCTACCCAGTGGAAGGTAAACTTTGTAAGGGTAGAGACTTTTGTTCACTGATACACCCTAATGCCCAGAACATTACCTGGCATATTTCCTTTGCTCAATAAAATATTTCTTGGATGAATGAATCCATCAATGGGGAAACTGAGGCATGAAATGGATAAGTAAGTTATCCCAGATGACACCGCTGTTAAGCAGCCAACCCATGGTTCATGAATGCGAAGTCATGGCCCATAACCACCATGTTATCCAGCCTCTTGGTAGGTTATGTGCATGCATGATGAGCAGGACTATCCCCGCCAAAGCGAAATCAGGGACAGGGCGTCAGTTCAGGCAACTTACCAACTGGGCAAGATCTTAGTGGGCCAAAGTTCAGTTATTTTTTGACAAAGCTGGGAACAGTTTTTTGGGGGTGTCACCAAGCAAAATGCAAGTAACTTAATATTTGAGGAGCCAGCAATAAATTCAGAATCCTTAAAACATTAGAGCATTAGCCCAGATACAAACAAGTGATAACATAGTTACTTTTTCAGGTGGTTTAAAGTAGGATGACAGCTGTGCCTGGGTAAAGAGAAGGGGGATCCTCATTAGTATAGTGATGAGTAAAAAACTAAAATACAGTTTTTAAAAAGAGAGAAACAGAGAAGTGGCTACTGGGACTGTGATATATTCACTTCGTGGAGCAACTGGTGCCTGGGCAGAAACATAGAATGGAAGTGGCCACATAAATGTAAAAATAGACCCCACAATGCTGTGTACACAGTGATGGCCACTAGGAAAATTCTGCATTAGCAATAGAATTTTTTATTATTATTATTATTGGGGATTCAATCAGGGTGCGAGAAACCAGGTTACACTGATTGCATTTGTTAGGTAAAGTCCCTCTTAAAATTGTGTTTTGCCCCCCAAAAGGAAAGCCACATTTTTGTTTGTGTTATCACCAGATAAACTATATAGATTTTTTTTTTTTTTTTTTTTTTTTGAGACAGAGCCTCAAGCTGTCACCCTGGGTAGAGTGCCGTGGCATCACAGTTCACAGCAACCTCCAATCCTGGGCTCAAGCGAGTCTCTTGCCTCCGCCTCCCAAGTAGCTGGGACTACAGGTGCCCGCCACAACGCCCAGCTATTTTTTTTTTTGGTTGCAGCTGTCATTGTTGTTTGGCAGGTCTGGGCTGGATTCGAACCCGCCAGCTCAGGTGTACATGGCTGGCACCTTAGCCCGTTGAGCCATAGGCGCCGAGCCTAGGTATTTTCTTAATGTTAATAAAAGTTACAATTTTAAAGATAATATCCTCACATGTTCAAATTACAAAATTTTCACAAGGGGTATCAAATATCAGGGCATAAATATTCTAGAATTTAATATTTATATTCATAAATTTTCTAGAAAATTCCAAAATTTTAATCGAATGTAATAACATGGTGAGTACAGTAAATAGTAATTTGTATTTTATTACTGTTTCCCCTCTTTTGCCCTTTTTCCTGATCGTCTGTTTAAAACATTTTCCATTACCAACCCATTATTGTCTCCTCAAATTGAGCCATCATAAAATTTTTTATATCTCCCTCAGTAATTTGAGTCAAGTCAATGAAATATAATCCAGGGCGGTGCCTGTGGCTCAGTCAGTAAGGTGCCGGCCCCATATACCAAGGGTGGCAGGTCGAACCCAGCCCCGGCCGAACTGCAACAAAAAAAAAAAAAAAAAAGAAAAGAAATATAATCCAGATATGTAAAATTGTTATTTTAGCTCATCATAGTCTCCTCTCTGCTTTTTTTTTTTTTTTTCTTAAGGCAGCAAATGCTTTTCTTGCCCAGAGAATCAGCAGCATCAACTCTATAAGTGCCCTGTGTGAAGCAACAGGAGCTGATGTAGAAGAGGTAGCAACAGCCATTGGAATGGACCAGAGGATTGGAAATAAGTTTCTGAAAGCCAGTGTTGGTAAACTAAAATTTTTCTCTACATAAAGTGGGTTCATTTTGCTAGGTCTTAAGATCTTTTGGGAGGGGAAAAAAGATGACATTGTATGTGTGGTCTTCAATCTACCAAAGACTTTCTTTTGTTGTTTAAGTACCAAATGCATCCTAAATCAATACAAGAGATTTTCTAAGTGAGGGGATAATTAATTGTTTAATAATTATTGATTGATTGGTAGAATAAACATAGGTTAGTGTTTTAGGAGGAAGTAATAGAACATTTAGAAATAATAAGTTTGAGAGCCCACAAATAGCTCAAGTAACAGCTTATTTAAACACGTAGGAAAGGAATTTCCCTATGATTTGTTTTTTTCTACTAATAAATGTGGCCTAGTACAAGTCAATCCTCATTATTTGTGGAGTCTGTATTTGTGAATTTGCCTGCTCACCAAAATTTATATCTCCCCAATCAGTGTTCTTGGTACTGTCATGGTCACTTTCAGACATACACAGAGGAGAGAAAATTGAGTCATGTGACACACATCTGCGTGAGCTGCAGGCAAACAAGGCAATACTTATAAAACAAGTGTCTTTTTGTGTTCTGTTTATAGGCATGTCTTCACACTTTTATGCTTGGTGTTAGTGATTTTGCTGTTTATAATGGTCTCCAAGTATACTGCTGAAGTGCTTTCTAGTGGTCGTAAGCACAAGACAGCTGTGATTTGCCCCGAAAATATGTGTGTTTGATGAGCTTTCTTCAGACACAGGTTACAGTGGTGATGGCTCTGATACACTGTTAAGAATTGATAGTATATATTAAATAAGGTGTCTTAATCAGAAACACATGTAAAACAAGGTTTTGTATTGATCAATTGACAAAAGTGTTGTGAACGGAAGCCCATCTCGGATGTGCCCAATCTCATCTGATCTCACAAGTTCAGCAGGGTTAGGTCTGGGTAGTGCTGGATGGGAGAGTGCCTCTTCTTGGCCTGTTGTAGTGGCTCACATCTGTAATCCTAGTGCTCTGGGTGGCCAAGGCAGGAGGATCCATTGAATTCAGGAGTTTGAGATCAGCTTGAGTAAGAATGAGACCTCTTCTGTACTAAGAAAAATGAGCCAGGTGTTTTGACAGGCTCCTGTCGTCCTAGCTACTTGGGAGTCAGAAGGATTGCTTAAACCCAGTCATTTGAGATTGCTGTGAACTAGGCTGAGGCCATACTACTATACCCTGGGAAGAGAGTAAGACTCTTTGAGAGTAAGACTCAAAAGAAAGGAAAAAAACTTGTAGGAACCAAATCCTGTATTTTTTTTTTTTTTTTTTGAGACAGAGTCTCACTTTGTGGCCCTGAGTAGAGTGTTGTGGCGTCATAGCTCACAGTAACCTCAAACTCATGGGCTCAAGTGATCCTCTTGTGAGCCTCTGCCTCAGCCTTCTAAGTAGCTGGGACTACAGGCAGCTGCCGCAATGCCTGGCTGTTTTTTTAGAGACAGGGTCTCCCTTGCTCAGGCTGGTGTCAAACTCCTGAGCTCAGGCAGTCCACCTACTTCTGCCTCCCACAGTGCTGGGATTACAGGCATGAGCCACTGCACTCGGCCCTCAAACCCTGTATTTTACCTAAAAGCAACTCTTTGGTATTAGCTACTTCAGTATTTATGGCAACTTTATAGAACATAACTACCACAAATGAGAATTCACTATATTTCTGGATATTTAAGTTAATTAAGTTGGTATAAAGGTAAATAGAATCTTTTTTTTTTTTTTTGCAGTTTCTGGCCAGGGCTGGGTTTGAACCCACCACCTCCAGCATATGGGGCAAACACCCTACTCCTTTGAGCTACAGGCGCTGCCCTAGTAAATAGAATCTTTTACAGATTGAGCCACAGGCAGCCCTTCCAGTGTTTCTGGGCCTGTATGTCATTTCCCATTGCTAGTCTTCTTGACCTTTTGTATCTTTCTTTTCAATGTTTTCTTCCATTTACTAGTAGCCAGGTTCGGTATTAGCACTTCATATAGTTCATTTAATCCTTATAACCCATTAGAAAGATGCTGTTATTTGCTTTTCAGAGATGATTCAGATTCATGGAAATTTATAAACTTTCTCAAAGTCATACAATTAATCAGTGGCCAGGTATTTCTGACTCTAAATTCCATATCATCCCTTACTGCATACTGTGTCACACTAGAGCAAATTCCAGCTTATAAGCTTGTTTTTCTAAATAAGTTTGACTAGAACGTAGCCATACCCATTGATTACATACTGTCTATGGCTGCTTTTGAGCTATGATGATAGAGGTGAATATGACACAGTATGCCCCACAAAGGATAAAATATTTACTCTCTGGCCCTTTACATAAAAGTTTCACTGTCCTTATGTTAAATTAAGTGATATGGGGCAGTCATGCCAAAAGAATGAGAAAAAAATTGAAGATAATAGAAAACAAAAGGTCAGATGTAGCCCTAATGAAACTTTAGTTAGAAAATTATTTAGAAATTACTTAAAGAGGCAGCGCCTGTGGGTCAGTGGGTAGGGCGCCAGCCCCATATACCAAGGGTGGCGGGTTCGAACCTGGCCCCAGCCAAACTGCAACAAAAAATAGCCAGGCATTGTGGTGGGCGCCTGTAGTCCCAGCTACTCGGGAGGCTGAGGCAAGAGAATCACCTAAGCCCAGGCGTTGGAGGTTGCTGTGAGCTGTGTGACGCCATGGCACTCTACCGAGGGTGATAAAGTGAAACTCTCTTAAAAAAAAAAAAAAAAAAAAGAAATTACTTAAAGAGTTGATTAATGGCTTTTAAATTTCATGCAATTTATAAACTCACTGGTTTTCTCACATCTGAATTTTATTATTAAAAAATCTTGGCCAGGCAGGTGGATCACTTGAGGCCAGGATTTTGAGACCAGCCTGAGCAACATAGCAAGAACTTGTTTTGGGTGTGATTCCGTCCTGTGCGGCTGTTCCTTGGAGCAGTAGTCATTTATCTCTGTCCGTTTTCTTGCCCACCTAAGTGTGTGCTACCACTTCATGGAAGATTCGATGGACATGGACATGAGCCCCTTGAGGCCTCAGAACTATTTTTTCAGTTGTGAACTAAAGGCCAACAAAGATTATCACTTTAAGGTGGATAATGATGAAAATGAGCACCAGTTATCTTTAAGAACGGTCAGTTTAGGGGCTGGTGCAAAGGATGAGTTGTACACTGTTGAAGCAGAGGCAATGAATTATGAAGGCAGTCCAATTAAAATAACACTGGCAACTTTGAAAATGTCTGTACAGCCAACGGTTTCTCTTGGCGGCTTTGATATAACACCACCTGTGGTCTTACAGTTGAAGTGTGGTTCAGGGCCTGTGCATATTTGTGGACAGCACTTAGTAGCTGCGGAAGAAGATGCAGAGTCAGAAGATGAAGAGGAGGAGGATGTGAAACTCTTAAGTATGTCTGGAAAGCGATCTGCCCCGGGAGGTGGAAGCAAAGTTCCACAGGAAAAAGATAAAGCTTGCTGCTGATGAAGAAGATGATGATTTTGATGAGGAGGAAACTGAAGAAAAAGCTCCAGTGAAGAAATCTGTGTGAGACACTCCAGCCAAAAATGCACAAAAATCAAACCAGAAAGGAAAGGATTCAAAAACATCAACTCTGAGATCAGAAGGTCAAGAATCCTTCAAAAAACAGGAAAAAACTCCTAAAATACCAAAAGGACCTAGTTCTGTAGAAGACATTAAGGCAAAAATGCAAGCAAGTATAGAAAAAAGTGGGTCTCTTCCCAAAGTGGAAGCCAAGTTCATCAATTATGTGAAGAATTGCTTCCGGATGACTGACCAGGAGGCTATTCAAGATCTCTGGCAGTAGAGGAAGTCTCTTTGAGAAAATAGTTTAAACAGTTTGTTAAAATTTTCTGTCTTATTTCATTTCTTTAACAGTTGAAATCTGGCTGTCCTTTTTATAATACAGAGTGAGAACATTCTCTACCATGTTTGGTAAATGTTTTCCAGGTTCCATTGCCAAGAATGTGTTGTCCAAAATGCCTGTTTAGTTTTTAAAGATGGAATTTCCACCCTTCACTTGGTTTTAAGTATGTATGGAATGTTATAATAGGGTGGTTAGACATGGAAATGGTGGTGGAGACAAAAAAAATATAGTAGTGGTGGTCAAACATGGAATGATGGGGAGACAAAAATATACATGTGAAATAAACTCAGTATTTTAATAAAGTAAAAAAAAAAACTCATTTCTACAAAAAATAAAGAAGTTACCTGGGCACTGTGGCACAAGCCTGTGGTCCTAGCTACCTGGGAGGCTAAGGCAGGAGGATTGATCAAGCTCAGGAGTTTGAAGTTACAGTGAACTATAATGACACCACTGCATTCTAGCCTGGGCAATAGAAGGAGACCTTGTAATTAAGAAAAATAAAATAGGGGCGGCACCTGTGGCTCATCAAGTAGGGTGCTGGCCCCATATACCGAAGGTGGCAGGTTCAAACCCGGCCTTGGCCAAACTGCAAAAACAGAAAAATAGCTGGGCGTTGTGGCGGGCGCCTGTAGTCCCAGCTACTCGGGAGGCTGACGCAAGAGAATTGCCTAAGCTTAGGAGTAGGAGGTTGCTGTGAGCTGTGTGACACCACGGCACTCTACCGAGGGCCATAAAGTGAGACTCTGTCTCTATAAAAAAAAAAAAAAAAAAAAAGTGGCTCGGCACCTGTGGCTCAACGGGCTAAGGCGCCAGCCATGTACACCTGAGCTGGCGGGTTCGAATCCAGCCCAGGCCCGCCAAACAACAATGACGGCTGCAACCAAAAAATGGCCGGGCGTTGTGGCGGGCACCTGTAGTCCCAGCTACTTGGGAGGCGG
>CAUYRH010075689.1:0-22192 GCA_963574655.1 Perodicticus potto | reverse complement strand
TTTATTTATTTTTTTTTGAGATAGAGCCTCAAGCTGTCACCTTGGATAGAGTGCTGTGGCATCACAGCTCACAGCAACCTCCAATTCCTGGGCTCAAGCGAGTCTCCTGCCTCTGCCTCCCAAGTAGCTGGGACTACAGGCGCCCACCACAACACCCAGCCATTTTTTGGTTGCAGCCGTCATTGTTGTTTGGCAGGCCAGGGCTGGATTTGAACCCGCCAGCTCAGGTGTACGTGGCTGGCACCTTAGCCCGTTGAGCCACAGGCGCTGAGCTGAGACCATTAATTAGCACAAACCTTCCACCCTCCACCGTGGCTGTTTTCCTTTTCTGCATACTCTTGGGACCTTGGGCTCTCCATCTTTCCATGCCTGTGGCCCCAGAGAGCCAGGAAGGGGAAGAAATATCAGGTGTCTGGAAAAACAAATCTCACTACCTGACTTCCTTCCCAAGATTCAGGAGACCTGGCCCCAAGCACATCCTATTTCAAAATTCAGGCACCAGATCTGAAACAGAGAAGCCACCAGTTCAGACTCCTGAACTAGGAGTCTGGGATCCCAGCACCCTCTCCTGTCATCCCTAGGAGTCTCAGCCCCTGCTCGACAAGGACCAGGAAGGAGTTCAGACTTCCCATCCTTCCCCCACCTACTCCACATATACAGGACTTTGGACAGATGTTCACTGCGGATTTTCAAATCCGCCTGGGCCTGTGTGGGGGCGGGGAGAGATTGTTGATTAAATCCACTGACTCTAAGATTTAAGACCACATATCCTGATTCCCTGTCATCCTCTTCCGAGCTCACCCTGCTGCAGTCAGAGAATCTAGGAGTTGACTCTAGGAGTTAACCCAGAGATCAGGCTATCAGCTTCTCAGCCAGCAAAGGTCTGAAACACCAGTTCATTACACTCATGGAAATCCAACCCTCACCCCCTCAGGGCCATTTAGAAACTTAGCTCCCCAACCCAATAATAACTGAGAACCTATCCGCAGCAGAACTACCCTGAACGGGCGACCCCGTCTCAACAACTGAGAATCGGAATATGGACCACTCCCCCAGTCCTGCAGGCCCAGGAATGTCAGACCCTGGGTCCCAGCCCCCACAGCCCACCTTATCGCGGCTCAGAGTCCCTCCCACCTGCTCGGCCAGCTGCGCAGCGTGGGAACGCCCCAGCTGGGCTGCATGGAGCCGTCAGAACAAGCTGCGCGGTTCCCAGCCTCCCCGCCTGCCCGCGCCCCGCACCGCCGCCTCGCAGCCGTCGCCCAGCAACCAGGCGGAGGGGCCAGCAGGCCAGGCAGGGAAAGGGGTCCTGGGAAAGGAGGGACTGGCGGCCTGGAGTTTAGAACGTGCTGCGGTTATCAGTGGTAACAAGGCAGCAGAGGGATTTTAGGGGGGAAGGTTGAGGCGGGTGAAGCTGAGCCCCCCTCTTCTCAGGGGTCCCAGTTGCCCCCTAGGCACCCAAGTGCCCTCTTCTCGACCCCCAGACCCAGGGGAGTCCCGGGCTCCGCCTCCCCAGGGCGCGGAAACCGGCGAGGCCCCCAGGGCTCCCATTTATAGCTCCGTTTCCACTCAGCGCAGTCCCTCCAGACCTAGGCTGAGCAAGTTTCTTCCACTCCCTCCCTGCTTTCTTCGTAACTCCCATGCCTGCCCCTCAAGGCTAGCAGGGCACAGGTGTCCAACCCAACCGGGACCCCCTCCTTGGACCCAGGTGTTCCCTCTCCCAGACCCCAATTGGACTGGGGCGGCCGGCAGCCGGGGACCCAGTCCTGCAAGCCCCATTCATCTGCGCCTCGGCTGCCGGAGTTTCTCAATGAGAAGAGGGCGCGTCTCCCGGGGGGCGGGGTAGAGTGGGGCGGGGCGAGTGGGATCAGACCGCCCACCCCCGCCGTCCAAACCCCTCTCTGAGACCAAAGTCGCGGAACCCGCAGGCGTTTCAGAGTGCGTGAGCCTGTCGACCAGCAGACTTGGGAACTCCTGGAGTCTTCTAGCCTGCGGCCGAGTCCAGCGCAAAGGGGCTTCCAGGCCAGGGTGGTGGGAGGCGTGCTTCTGAGGAAGAAGTCAGAAAAGCCACTGGAACAGCAAATCTCACGGACGTTGGGAGACACACACTCGGGATGCTGGTCCCTGCCCTGCTCATCCTCCTCTTCTGCTTCAGAGGGTGTGCAGGTACTGGGAGAGGGGAGCGGATGAATACGGGTGTGAGGGAGTTCTGGCTGCCACTTTACTAGGGAAAAGGGGCTGAAGGCTTCTGGGTCTCAGGGAGAAGAACTCTGGAGGCCTGAGCTTCTGAGCTTTAGGGAAAAGGGGATTGGGAACTGGACTCCCGGTCCTGAATGAGGGGGTTCTTGAATGTGCTAAGCACGACCCTGCTGCTCCCCATTCTCCTAGGAACTTCGCCCCATTTCCTGCAACAGCCGGAGGACCTGGTGGTGCTGCTGGGGGAGGAGGCCCGGCTGCCTTGCGCTCTGGGGGCGTACTGGGGGCTGGTTCAGTGGACTAAGGACGGGCTGGCTCTAGGGGGCGAAAGGGACCTGCCAGGTAAGGAGGCGGTTCTCTCTACTCAGGGAGGGGCTGGCTCTAAGGTGGGGCCGCTGGACTTGGGCTGTATCTGAAGTTTCTATTTTGCCTTTTTTTTTTTTTTGCAGTTTTTGGCCGGGGCTGAGTTTGAACTCGGCCACCTCCGGCATATGGGGCCGGCGAACTACTCCTTTGAGCCACAGGCGCCTTCCTGTTTTGACATCTTTAAGTTTGGGAAATTGATGGGCTTGGGTAAACATTTGAGAGTCCTGACTTTTGAGCTGCTACTTTGGGGGTCACCCACAGAGTTTGGGATTCTTTTACAGTAAAATAATGTGTAAATGCAGAAAAGTCCGGTAAACATCCTATGTAGCCAAATAACCAGGTCACTTGCTACCCTCTCAGTTGCTCTCTTTATTCCCTTCCTCTGCCACAGCCCTCCTCTTCCTCACTACAGAGGTAATATCTCACCTAACTTTCATGGCAATCATCTTCTTGCTTTTCTTTCTGACTTTATAGCCTCCATATCTGAGTGACTCTGAATTAGCAGGGAGCAAGAGTTTCTTTGGGCCCAGCATACACTTTTATTTTCTTTTTCTTTTTTCTTTTCTTTTCTTTCTTTCTTTCTTTCTTTTTTTTTTTTTCTGAGACAGAGTCTCACTACATTGCCCTCAGTAGAGTGCTGTGGTGTCACCGCTCACAGCAACCTCAAACTCCTGAGCTTAACCTATTCTCTTGCCTCAGCCTCCCAAGTAGCTGGGACTACAGGCACCCACCACAACACCCGGCTATTTTTTCTGTCGCAGTTATTATTGTTGTTTAGCTGTCCTGGGCTGGGTTTGAACCCACCAGCCTCGACCAGCACACACTTTTTAATAGTGTCTTAGCTGGGAGTGTGTGGGCCAATTGCTGATATGAAATGTCTGGGGATGGTGGCCTGAGGCCAGGAACTCAGAACCATGGTGTGACTGCATCTTTCCTGACTCCAGGGTGGTCCCGGTACTGGATATCAGGGAATGCAGTCAGTGGCCACCATGATCTCCACATTAAGCCTGTGGAGCTAGAGGATGAAGCGTTGTATGAATGTCAGGCTACACAAGCAGGACTGCGCTCTCGACCAGCCCAACTGCATGTACTGGGTGAGGACCCAGCCTACTTGTCTCGTGGGAGCCAGCGGGGTAGCCAGTACTAGCTGAAAGTATCAGAGTCAAGGAAACCCAATGGAACTCAAAAGATTAGTGTCTCAGCCCAGGATCCAGCTCTGACCATAGTTCTGCCCTGCAGTTCCCCCAGAAGCCCCCCAGGTGCTGGGAGGCCCCTCTGTGTCTCTGGTTGCTGGAGTTCCTGCGAACCTGACTTGTCGAAGCCGTGGGGATGCCCGCTCTGTCCCTGAGCTGCTGTGGTTCCGAGATGGGGTCCAGTTGGATGGGACCACCTTCCACCAGGTCAGATTCAAATCCCTGTGCAAGCCCTTTCCCATCCAGGGAAACTTGGGGGCCCCCACTCTGACCATAGGCTCATCCAGGAGAGAAGAGGGCACGGAAGGGGTTCAAGGTTTGGGCCCCCTTGGAATGCAATTCAAGGCAAAGATTCCAGGGCCAGACTACCTGGGTTCAAAGCAAGGCTCAGCCACTTCCTAGTTGATTGATCTTGAGTACATTATTTAATCCCTCATTTCCTTTTGGTAGTATGCACCTGATAGGGTAATTGTGAGGATTAAATAAAATAATACCAGTAAATGCCTAGAAGAGTACCTGACACATAGTGAGCACTCTGTGTGGGTAAATAAACTCATTGTTGTTATCCGTACTTCCAGCCCCTGTTGAAAGAAGGGACCACTGGGTTAGTGGAGAGTACCTTATCCTTGACCCCTTCCAGACGGGATGATGGAGCCACCTTGGTCTGCCGAGCTCAGAGCCAGGCCCTGCCTGTAGGGACGGACACAGCTATTACATTGAGCTTGCAGTGTAAGTGCAGCTGGCTCTGGGAAAGAGAGGTGGGGGGCCTGGACTCCTGGATCTAAGAGAGCAGGAAAGGACAGAGGCTGCTACATTGGGATATACTAGGGTACCTAGGGGAACTGGGAACTGGAAGCCCAGACTCCTAGCTCAAAGGCAAGAGGGCACTAGGAACCCAGAGTCCTGGAATGGAGGGAGCAGGCACTGGATGCCCAGGACAGCATTGCAGGTGTTCTTGGTCCTTGCCCAGCATGACCATTGTCCCACCCCTAAAGACCCTCCAGAGGTGACTCTGTCTGCTGAGCCACAGACTGTGCAGGAAGGAGAGAAAGTCACTTTCCTGTGCCAGGCCACCGCTCAGCCTCCTGTCACCGGCTACAGGTGAGGACAAAGACCACCTCTCAGAGGGCTGGGACCGAAGTAGATGTGGCAGAGAGTGGAGGAAACACTAACAACGCCATTCCTTCCTCAGATGGGCAAAAGGGGGCTCCCCGGTGCTTGGGGCCCGCGGGCCAATGTTGGAGGTCTTGGCAGAAGCCTCGTTCCTGACTGAGCCAGTGTCCTGCGAGGTCAGCAACGCCGTGGGTAGCGCCAACCGCAGCACCGCGCTGGATGTGCTGTGTGAGCTGTGAAGGGGCTGTGGGTGTGGCCAACGTGGGGCGTGGCTGCGATGGGCTTGGGGCGAGGACACAGGGCCTAGGCGGGTGGGCGTGCAGAAATGAGCAGGCCGAGTGTTGTAACCTTGGGCCTCTGAGGGTGCAGTGTTACTGAGGGCTGATCCTGGGTTAGAGGCTTCATTCCACCCCATTATGCGTGACCCCCTTCTCCAGTTGGGCCGATTCTGGCGGCAAAGCCGAAGCCAGTGTCGGTGGACGTGGGAGGAGACGCCTCCTTCAGCTGTGCCTGGCGCGGGAACCCGCCCCCGCGGGTAACCTGGACCCGCCGCGGTCGCTCACAGGTGAAGCCCTGTCAGTGGTGGTGGCTGGCGGTGGACCCGGCTTCCTCTCAAGGTCCAGCCCTGAAGCCCTTTCCCCGCCCCAGGTGGTGGGCTCTGGGCCCGTGCTGCGTCTGCCGTCGGTGGGGCCTGAGGATGCAGGCGACTATGTGTGCAGATCTGAGCCGGGGCTCTCCGGCCTAGGCGGCGGCACCGCAGAAGTTAGGTTGACTGTGAACGGTGAGAAAGTGGGCTTCCTAGAGGACCTGGAGGGACCTAGGATGGGGAGTGGACAGAGAGGGTGAGGTCTAAGGAAGTAGCGGTGAACTGGAAAAGAGCTTTAGATCCCATAGGGCCTGGTGATTGGAGCCCGAACTCTTGAAGGCGAGGCTTTGAGGGATCAGAGTTCGTTGAGGAGCGTGGCCTGGTTGGTTGGTTAGCCAGAGTGCCCAGGGCCGGCCCCGCTCTGTTGAGAATGGCTTTGGGAAGAGGAGAATTCCCCTCCCAGTGATCCTGCATCTCCATCCCAGCTCCACCGGTAGTGACCGCCCTGCACTCTGCACCTGCCTTCCTGAACGGCCCCGCCCGCCTCCAATGTCTAGTTTTCGCCTCCCCTGCCCCAGAAGCTGTGGTAAGAAAATGTCTCCCCAATCGTGACCCATCCAGCCATGATCCCTGCCCTTTCACCCGGCCCCCCTAAACTGCTGTGAACATCTCTGGCTTTCCCGACATCCCACACGCTTCTTCTTGCCCTCCCTCCTTTGTGCTCCCAGGTCTGGTCTTGGGATGAGGGCTTCCTGGCCTCAGGGTCTCAGGGCCGATTCCTGGTGGAAACATTCCAGTCCCCGGAGGGCCGCAGGGGACAGGGTCCCGGCCTGATCTCTGTGCTACACATTTCGGCGACCCAGGAATCTGACTTTAGAAGGAGCTTTAATTGCAGTGCCCGGAACCGTTTGGGTGAAGGGGGCACCAGAGTCAGCCTGGGCCGTAGAGGTGAGACTCAGCTCAAAGACCCCAAATCTGGGAATGCCAAACCCACATGTGTAGGGGTCCCCAAACCATATTTCACCAAACCTTCGGCCCTGCAAATCCAGAATCTCCCAAACCATGGGGCCTTGAAAACTATGGGTTCATTGAATCCCAAGACCACAATCTTATAAATTCCTCAAATACGGACCCCTAAACTGAAAGAGCTCTCATAGGTGCCCCAAGGAAAGGAACTGGGTAACTGCAAAGTACAAACTCAAACTCTGACTCCCAGCCAAGGAGTTTAAACTCAGTACTCTCCAACTTGTGGAACTCCAAATTCATGAGTCTTTAACCCAAACTAAGGGACTACAAACCTTGGGATTCTTCAAACTTGGTGAACTCAGGGATCCCAAACCCAAGCCCTGAGCCCCCATTCCCCAGTTCCTTCTCAGGATGCCCCCTCTGCTCCCTGCAGACTTACTGCCCACTGTGCGAATTGCAGCTGGAGTGGCTGCAGCTGCCACCACTCTCCTTATGGTCATCACTGGGCTGGTCCTCTGCTGCTGGCGCTACAGCAAAGGTCAGTGCCTAAGCCCTCCCCCTATCCCCCAATCCCCCCAGCAAGTCCCCATCTCCACACACACCCTCCCCCTGTGTCTTGGCCTGGCCTGAGTCCCATCTCTAGCCCTGTTAGGCCTGGCTCACCTTAAGGCTTTCATTCCCTCCTCAAGCCCTAACAGGGTCTCCTCAGGGCCTCCCATCTCCCCAGCTGATCTGCCCAGTCCTCTCTCTTCCTGTTTATTGGTCACCACAAACCGTGACACATCCCCATAGTTTACCTCCGCCCCTCACTTCCCAGCTTCAGGCTCTTTCTCAGAGCAAAAGAACCTGGTGCGAATCCCGGGCAGCAGTGACGGCTCCAGTTCTCGAGGCCCCGAGGAGGAAATAGGCAGTGGTGAGGACCAGGTATGATGCCAGGACCCAACAGTGCCAGTAGACCCAAATAATAACCCAGTCTTGAGTGGACCTGGAAACTCAAATAGGACCCTGGTCCTAAGGGAGACCCCAGACCCAAATATCCCCATGTCCACATGTGCCCCTGACCCAGTTATTCCCTGGAACCACTATGTCCCCCAGGGTCCTCTTGTGGTGCTGAGTCCTTCCTGCCTTCACTGGCAGGCTGAAGGTCCTTGGGGGGGAGGTGGAGGGGAGCTGGCTTTGGGGCAGGAGGATGCTCCGACCACTCCCTCTCACTAAGTTCCCAACCCCAGGGTCCCATTGTGCACGCCAACCACAGTGACCTGGTTGTAGATGAGGAAGGGGTTCTGGAGACCAAGGTGAGTGTTGAAAGGGGAGGGCCACCTGCTCTGTGTCTCCAACTCTCTCCCACTCTGTCCCCTCATTTTCTTCTGTTGGCCCCAGAGCTGGGGCCCATCCACCTAGTCCCCTCCTTCTGTCTCTGGGGTTATCTCACCCACCTCCACAGCCTCACTTCTCATGTCTGTTGATAATGCCTGAATATATGTCCTCTGCCTTGAGCCCCAGACCAGGGTTCACCCTGCCTGTGCCTTCCCCATCATGCTCATGTTTCAGCTTCCTGGATGCCACTCCCTGGTTGCCCCCTCACAGCCCCCTTGCCCCCACCACATCCTATACTGGCCTCTCATCTCCCCAGACCTGTCCTTCCTTTGGCGTCCCATCTCAAGACGGCCCCATTGACTCTACCCAGAGCCCTTCTCTCTGGAGAGAAACCCTCCCACCTTCCTTCCCATGTCTATGCATTTCCTCCTTTGCTCTTCTGGTCTCAGCTCAGACATCTCTTGTTCTCAGAAACCCATCCTTCTCTCATCACTGCCAATCATTCCATCTGCGCTTTCCCCACTCACAGCCCTGACACCTCTGGGCTCTGTCTGGTGACACGTTCTTTTGCCCTTGGCCTGGGATCTCCATGAGGACAGAGTCCAAGCCTTTCCCAGTGACATGTCTCCACCTATGGCCCCAGGCATGACACCTAAGGGCTGTTGGGCAGATGAATGACTCCTATTCTCTCTGCATCTTCCTCCCACACTGCCACCCCTTAGCAGGCCTATATCTCTGCCTCTGCCTGTCTCTGCTGATCTCCTCTGTCCCTTTGTCCCTCATCACTGTTCTCCTCACTTTGTCTCTGTGTTTGTCTGTGTCTCTGTGTCTACACCAGCTCCTGTTTCTTTTTGCCTCTCTCTAGGTCTGGCTGTATTTCAGTGTGTCTCTCCATTGATAACCCTTACTCCCCTGTACCCTCATATACCTTACCAAGTCCTATTTGTCCCCTCAGGACCCAACTAACGGTTACTACAAGGTCCGAGGGGTCAGTGTGAGCCTGAGCCTTGGTGAAGCCCCTGGAGGAGGACTCTTTCTGCCACCACCCTCCCTCCATGGGCCTGCAGAGACCCCTACATACTATGACTTCAACCCACACCTGGGCATGGTCCCCCCCTGCAGGTTGTACAGAGCCCGGGCAGGCTACCTCACCACGCCCCATCCTCGAGCTTTCACCAGCTACGTCAAACCCACATCCTTTGGACCCCCAGATCTAGCCCCTGGGACTCCCCCCTTCCCATATGCTGGCTTCTCCACACCCAGCCACCAACGTCTCCAGACTCATGTGTGACATCTCTCCAACTGAAGGGCCCTGGGATCTTCAACTTGCTGTAATGAGTTGTCCTGATTTCTAAGGAACCAGAACAAGTTGGTGATCTTATCCCTCCAAAACTGAACACTGGGAAGGAGAAAGATTATTACAATTGCCAGAATCATTACTGTACAGTCAGCTCAGCCAAAGGGGATGCCCCAAGTGGGAGCAAGTTACTGTGCCCATCTATTCCCCTGTGTAAAAGAGCTTCAAGGTGACAGATAGCCCCTTTGTAGAAGAATGGGAACAGAGGGTGATGGAAGTCAGGGGCAGGTATTGAAGTTGTTTCTAGGCACTGAAATAAGATATTTCAAGACAACTACCTGCATTGAGAAGAAAGATAGCCCAGGGCAGCTCAAGATGGAGGGCAGACCAGGCTCCTCCCTGTCTTGGCACTCCCTGATGGGCACTTTGCTTGGCCATTGAAAGTGCAGCTGAGATGGCCTTTCATTCCCTGGGAACCCAAGAGGGCACCATCTTGATTCCTTCTACTTTCCTTAAAGACTCAGAAAGACCTGGACCCAAGGAGGGGGAACAGGTGAGAACAATCACTCTTGGAGGTAAAAAGGGGAACCTGGGGACAAGAATATTTATGTTTAATTAAAAAAGTCAAAAAGGCAAATGCACCTTAGGGATTCTCTTGCCGTTATTACTTTCCATCAGGGAAGGAGTCTATCGAATGTGTCTGAAGGTCTTTTCTCTACCCTACCTATGAGGTGGCTGTAAGAGCAAAACCATGCATCACCTCTCAGCCTTCACTCCAGGCTCTTTTAATATACATCTACACAAACAAACACATAGATGCACACACAGAGTTGTAAACAGGAGTGGACACAGACATATATACACACACATAGATGTCTGCACAGATGCATGCCTGACATGGCTGCCCCAGTCGGCCTGCAGTATACAGAATTCTACATACACTCTCGCTTGGGAAAACAAAGCCCTGAAGGAGACAGAGCGGAGGAGGAAACTAGGGATGGGGAAAATAGAAATCCCCTGGTCCTTAGAGCAATGGTGGGGTCCAGACATTTGTCCTGAGGTGCTAGGTCCTTGATGTGCCCTGACTCAGGTCATCCTTAAAGAAATGGCCTGGGGGCTTTGGTTCCTGGATCTTTGAGTTAAAGGTTCAGATGCCTGGACCTTGGAAGTAGGACAGGGGGACTGAACTCCCGTGCCTGAGGGAGATAGCGCTCAGAGCTTGGTCTCCAGTCTTGTGCCAGAAAGGGCTTGGGGCCCAGAGTCCCCAAGAAAGAGGAGGGGATGCGGAGTCTCAACTGCTGCCTTCTTTATTGGGGAAATTTTAGAGGGTTGTATTCCGGAGACTCCAAGAGAGGGATTTATTAGGGTAGAGGGGAAGTCTGTGGTGCTGGAGTCCCAAGGGTAGAACAAAGCACAATGCTGATTGTGAGTGTCCGGGTCTGAGCGGGGAGAGAGTTAGGGGTGAGAGTCCTGAGGGCGGACTCAGAATCCACAACGTGGAACCCATGACCCAGACTCCTGGCTGGGCTCTTGCTTGGGGTGGGACTCCTGTAATCTCAAGGTCCAGAGAGCCTGGCAAACCCGAGGTCCCTGAGCGCTCCACTCTGCGCAGAGCTACCAAGCTATTGTCCTGGCCAGGAAGGCGGGGCCGGCGCGGGGCGGGGCTGGCGGCGCCGGCGCAGCCCGGGGGCGACGGGAGGAGGCGGCGGCGGCGGTGGCGCTGGAAGCTCCTGTCACGGCTGGGGCCGGGCCGGGCCGGGCGGGAGTACAGGGGACGGTGAGGGCGCGAGGGCCGGGACATGGGGCCCGCCAGCCCCGCCGCTCGTGGTCTGGGTCGCCGGCCCGGCCAGTCGCCGCTGCCGCTGTTGCTGCCACTATTGCTGTTGCTTCTGCGCGCGCAGCTCGCCTTCGGGAGCCTGGCCAGTGGGAGCCCCGGAGCCGCCGAGGTGAGGCCAGGCCGGGTCCTGGGGGATGGGGGAAGGGGCAGGACTGGGCCTCTGGGCCCCGACGCGGACTTGTCCAGGGCAGAAAGCTCAATCTTTCCATCCAGGTGGCCAGCCCCCAGGCGCCCCTAACGGCACTAGGTATTCATGAACCCCAGAATTTCAGGCCCCAGTTCCCCTACCATCTGACACCCCAATCCTCTTCCACCACCACCCCCAAAATAGGGACTGGCTTTTTTAGAGCCCTTGGTCCCAGAAGTGCAGCCCGCCCTCAAGACCCTCTCACCCCAGGAGACTCCCCAGCCCCTTCCCACCTGAACATAAGACCCACCAGGCAGCAAGGCACTTGGATCCAAGAATCCAGACCCCTTGCATCCTCTGGACCCATATGAGAGCCCTCGCAGGCTCCCAGGACCCAGGAGTCCAGGCCTCCAGACACTATCAGCCACAATCAGGGTGTAGCTCTTAAGTCCTCAAGGACCGGGTGTCAATGCCTGCCGGGCCCCGAAGCCAGGCCTTGTCTTCTTTACACCCTGCAATGGGAGCCGGTGTTCGGGATGGAGGAAGGAGGCGGCCAGAACGCCTGGGTTCTGGCCGCCTCCTCCGCGATTCAGGTTTAACCCTTTCGGGCTCCAGCACCGCTACTCAAGGGTGGGGGCGGAGCCTGTCTCCGCGGCAACAAGGCGGAGAGAATCCCGGGGGGAACACCCGGATCGCCATAGCAACGGGAGAGCTGGGGCGCCCCCGCCCTACAGGAGCTGTTTCCCAGGGATCGGTGGCTCCTTGGGGGCGGGGGCGCCGTCCTTGAGGGAGGGGCCGGTACTGGGAGTCTAGAGTATCTGGGTTCTGGGGTGCAATAGACAACGCCTCCTGTGCGCTCTCTGTCCTCTCCGCCTCCACCTCCAGGCTCCGGGGTCCGCCCAGGTGGCCGGACTATGCGGGCACCTAACCCTTCACCGGGACCTGCGCACCGGCCGCTGGGAACCAGACCCACAGCGCTCACGAGGCTGTCTCCGGGACCCGCAGCGAGTGCTGGAGTACTGCAGACAGGTGGGCGGGACCTAGAGGGAGGGGCGTGGTCGGCGGGAAAGCTGATCCAAGATGGGGCGGGGATCATCAATAAAAAGAAGACTTGCAAAGTGAGTGGTCCAGGTCGACGGCGGATCTAAGAAACCTTGGGAAGCTAGGGAGCGTGGCCAACGAAGAGGCAAAGCTAGACTAGGACACAACCTCTTTCGAGAAACTTAGATTAGGAAAGGGGGAGAACCAGACAGCCAAAGAGGCGAGATTTAGCAATCTAGTAGGCTTCGTAAAGAGGAGTGCCAAAGGAGAGGCGGGGCTAAGACAGAAAGAGACTTTGTGAGCCCCCCCAGATAGGGAAAGGGGTGGAACCTAATGAGACGCAGATTAGCTAGGAGGCGTGGCTTCGAAATACGAAGAGAGGGATACTGAGCGGCCAAACAGAGGAGGCGGGGCTTTTATGAAGGTGAGCCTGGTGGGAAGAAGAATCTGATGGGGATGGAGAGGGTGGTCTGACCAGGGAGGTGGGTTCAGAGGGGTTGAGCTTATGGGGAAGTGAAGGGGCCTTCATAAAGACAACGGACGGGGAAAAAGATATAGTGAGACTTTTGAGGGAGAGACTTTTGACTACTAGGAGGCGTGGCCAGGGGACAGGAGGACCTTAGATAGTTAAGACTAGTTCTAGGGAGAACCAGGGCCTAGGAAGGAGATGTTCTTATGAGTACCAGAGCCGTGGAGAGAGACGTGGCCAATGGAGAGGGGTGGCTGCCAGGGAGGGGCAGTGGGTTGATTGCCCCCACCCGTGTCCCCAGATGTATCCTGAGCTGCAAATTGCACGTGTGGAGCAGGCTGCGCAAGCCATCCCCATGGAGCACTGGTGTGGGGGTGCCCGGGGCGGCAGCTGTGCCCACTCCCACCACCAGGTTGTGCCCTTCCGCTGCCTGCGTGAGTCACAGGCTGGGAGAAGGGAAGTGAATAGGGAGTCT
Source organism: Perodicticus potto (assembly GCA_963574655.1). Lineage (NCBI taxonomy): Eukaryota > Metazoa > Chordata > Mammalia > Primates > Lorisidae > Perodicticus > Perodicticus potto. The sequence goes on along the minus strand of CAUYRH010075689.1, from coordinate 9,212 downwards.
CTGAGGGGGGAGGTCCTTGCTCAGGCCCACATTAGGGGGGTGGGTGCCTGGATCCCAAGAGGCGCACAGAAGGTTCTGAGGATAAAACATCTGGATTCTGGAGAGGGTGGGGTTGGTGGCTGCTGGAGGCTCTCACTAGTGTCCCCCCATTCTCCAGCTGGTGAATTCGTGAGCGAGGCCTTGCTGGTGCCTGAAGGCTGCCGGTTCTTACACCAGGAACGAATGGACCAATGCGAGAGTTCAACCCGGAGGCATCAGGAGGCACAAGAGGTCAGGACCTTGGCCCACCCATCCCACCTCCTCCCAAGCCCAGGAGTCCAGGCCCTTAATACCCACCTCTACCAGAATTGAGGAGTCTGGGCCTTCAGGCGGGGGTGCGATCTTCCTGCTAGGATCTAGGAATTCCATCCCCTGACCCCTTTCTCCAGAACCAGAATCAAGGCCTCCAGCCTCATCCGCCCCCAAGACCCAGGTGTTCAGGCTCCCCATCTACTCCCTCCTACCCTACACTCCTGGCATTTGGGCCTACTCTTCCCACAGGCCTGCAGCTCACAGGGCCTCATCCTGCATGGTTCCGGCATGCTTTTGCCCTGTGGCACGGATAGGTTCCGAGGTGTGGAGTATGTGTGCTGTCCCCCTCCAGTGACCCCTGACCCATCTGGGACAGCAGTTGGGTGAGTGGGAGGAAACCTCCATGCCCATTCAAGGCTCCTGAGGGATGGGATGGAAGTTTGGAGGCCTGGGCCTAGGTTCTCATTGCCTGGATTTTCTGTTGCTCCCTCAGTGACCCCTCTACCCGGTCATGGCCCCTGGGGGGCAGAGTTGAGGGGGGTGAGGATGAGGAAGAGGAGGAATCCTTCCTACAGCCAGTAGACGATTACTTTGTGGAGCCCCCACAGGCTGAAGAGGAAGAGGAGGAGGAAAGAGTCCCACCCCCAAGCTCCCATGCCCCTGCAGTGGTCAGCAAAGGTGAGGCAGTCTCTGAACCCTCCACTACAGAGGGAAAATGATTTGGGGGAGCCTTGGTGTGGGGTATCTTTGGAAGGGATGAATGTGGGAGAAGCCCAACTGTGGGGGGATGGAAGAGATGGGAGTGGCTTTGGATACCGTCAGAAGTGGAAGGACTACCTTGTGAAGAATGCAAAGGGACAGGATGTTTTGGAGATACTTGTAAATGGAGAGAGATCCTAAGGGTCTTTTGGGGAAATATTGGAAGATGGGATAATAAATTCCTCAGCTTTTCAAGAACAATCCTGGTTCAGAACCACATTGCCCATGATGCCAGACAATAGCTGTGGTTGAACTCGATGCATGATGGTCCCCAGTGTGCTCTGGGAAATGTAGTTCTCCAGGAAGACAAGGTGGCCTGGAGGTGAGCTGTAGACTAGTTCCTACTCCCTGGTTTTGCAGTCACTCCCACCCCGAGGCCCACAGATGGTGTGGATGTTTACTTCGGCATGCCTGGGGAAATCAGCGAGCATGAGGGGTTCCTGAGGGCCAAGATGGACCTGGAGGAGCGTAGGATGCGCCAGATTAATGAGGTGGTAATTCTGGGGACCCTAGGACCCCCATACTACAGAACTACTTAACTACCAGGAAACTCAGAGACACTTTGAAACTACCTCTAAAGGCTCCCCGAGCCTCCTTTGACCCTGAGCCCTGAACACCACCCCCTAAGATGACCTGGGATCCCTGACAGACCTGGAATCCCATGGAGATGCCACTAGACTCTATGGAAGCTCTCGTCCATGGAACCCTTCTACTTTAAACTCTTTCTGGATCTTTCCTCTTGGGAACCCAAGAGCCAATGGGCCTTAAAGGATACAGAGCCTCCAAAGTCATGAAGAAGGTGTGGGGTACTCACTAGGTGGATCAGAGTGGATTCTGGGATCCTGAAGCTACTCTCCCTGCCAGGTGATGCGTGAATGGGCCATGGCAGACAACCAGTCCAAGAACCTGCCCAAAGCCGACAGACAGGCCCTGAACGAGGTAGGAAAATCTCCAGCAGGTGCTACTCATCCTATCTACCATCTGGGGCGCTCATGGTTTCAGCCTGGCTTTGGCCATGTCCCACCCCAGCCAGTTCGACCTCTTCCTACTTACCTCTGCCTTTTCTGGCCTCACCCCTGCATTTGGCTCTGCCCCTCTTGGTTGCATCTGACCTGGCAATGCTCTCCTCTTACATCAGCCAGGTTCAGCCCTATCTTCCCTTGGCCAACTCGAGGGCTGGCTCTGAGTCCTCGCCCAAGCTGGGCTCTCTGCAGATGTAGCCAAGTCCTTCTCAGTCTCTCTCTGACACATTTCTGTGTCTGTTGTCCCTGCCCCCTGACTGGTCCTCCCCTCCAACTCACCTCTGTCAGCCTCACCTTGGTGTAGCTCTATCCCGTGGAGATCTTATTCAGGCTGACCCACCCCAGTTGGTCTCATTTAGGGGCAGCCTGACTCCAGTTTGACCCTGCCTAGACATGGAGCCCTACCTCCCCTACAAGCCATAGTCCCTTTCACCTTAACATTGGCCAGCTCTGTTCCCGGATTGTTCTCACCCTATCTTACATTTTGCACCTTCACATTGGTTCCCAGGGGGGCCCCGTTCCACCTGGCCCTGTGGCCCACCCCTTCCTATCAGTCTCTTTTGACCCAGGGTGGCACCGCCCAGGCCCAGGTCCATGGGACCCCACCCCACGTGGTCCTATAGCCCTGCCTTTCCAGATTCCCTCTGACGCAGGCTTTGACCCATCTTCCCCTCTCCTGACCCTGTGCCCACCTCCTTACCAGCACTTCCAGTCCATTCTGCAGACGCTGGAGGAGCAGGTGTCCGGTGAGCGACAGCGCCTGGTGGAGACCCACGCCACTCGAGTCATCGCCCTTATCAATGACCAGCGCAGGGCTGCCCTGGAGGGGTTCCTGGCCGCACTGCAGGACGAGCCACCTCAGGTGTGCAGATTGCAGAGGTAGAGAATAGAAGCTGAGAAGGGCCAAGGCAGGCCTGGGCAGCCTTTTTCCTTTCCACAGGCAGAACGCGTCTTGCTGGCCCTGCGGCGCTACCTGCGGGCGGAGCAGAAGGAGCAGAGGCACACGCTGCGCCACTACCAGCACGTGGCTGCCGTGGACCCTGAGAAGGCCCAGCAGATGCGCTTCCAGGTGCTCAGATTCTTCCAGCTCCCAGGTGCCCTGCTGTCCCTCACACGCCACTGCCTCAGGCTGCTCTTATCCCAGACTCCTGTGGTCCCTCAGGCTCTTTTCCCTCAGACCCCCTCTATGTCCCTGGAACTTCACCTTATTCTGCCTCGGGACCCTTTCCAGGCCCACAACTCCACCTCCTGCCCCTTAGATCCTTATTTCCTGATTCTAGAACGTTGACTCCCCCCCCTCTTTTTTTGAGACAGAGTCTCACTCTCTCTGTCACCCTAGCTAGAGTGCTGTGGCATCGTAGCTCACAGCAACCTCAAACTCCTGGGCTCAAGCGACCCTCTTGCCTCAGCCTCCCAAGTAGCTGGGACTACAAATGCCCACCGCAACACCTGGCTATTTTTAGAGGGTCTCACTCTTGCTCAGGTTGGTCTGAGCTCAAGCAATCCACTTGGCTTCCCAGAGTGCTAGGATTACAGGCGTGAGCCATCACACCTGGTCAGTTTTTCTATTTTTTAGTAGAGACAAGGTCTTGCTTTTGCTCAGCCTTGACTGAGCTCAAGCAATCCACTTGCCTTGGCCTCCCAGAGTGCTAGGATTACAGGTGCAAGCCACCATGCCCAGCCTTTGACCCCTTTTCTTGTTCTTGAATTCCTACTTCCTGTCCTTTGATCCTACCTTCTGTCTCTTGGATTTCTTCCTCCTTTCCCAGAATCCCCTTCCTGTGCCTTGAACCCTGTTCCTACACCTCAACTCTCCTTTCTCCCTAATCCCACTTGTTTTCCCCAGGACCCGTGTTCTGTATCCTCGGATTCTAATTCTTACTTCTTAGATGTGTTCTTCCTGTCCATGAATCCCTCGTTCTGTGCTCTTGAACTCCAGATCTTGTCCTTGAACCATGTCATGTCCGAGCATATGGCCCTCCAATCCCACTTCCTGTAGGCAGACTCTCAGACCCCACTTGCTGTTCGTCAACCTGCTGTCATCTATGCCTCATCTATCCCCTGTGTCTTGTGTCCAATACCTACCTTATCTCCTAGTGACCACTCCTTTTCCTTGTACCTTACTTCCTGTCCTAAATCTCTCTCTTCCTGGATCTCTACATCTTTTCCCTCTCTTTGCATCCTGCTTCTCCTTCTTCAATGTCCATCCTCCTATGGCTCAATTCCTGACCTTGTGCCATAACTTCCTGTCCATCGTCTGTGTTACCTTTCCTTGGACCCTATTGAAGTCTTCCTTCATCCTGCATCAGTTTTCTCATCTCCAGGCTGCACTGCCCAGGCCAATCTTCATACCTGCTACCTCACAGGTGCAGACTCACCTGCAAGTGATTGAGGAAAGGATGAATCAGAGTCTGGGCCTACTGGACCAGAACCCCCGCCTGGCTCAGGAGCTGAGGCCCCAGATCCGTGAGTACCTATTTCCTGAGCCCCCAGTCTCAGATCTCTTAGGGAAGACCTTGACTCCCCAATTTCAATTGCCTAGCCCTGTGTAACAAACCTCCCCACAACTTGGTGGTTTAAGACAATGGACAGGAAGTTATGGCACATTCTTCTTTGTGTATGATTCTGTCATCTGATTTGTGTTCAGCTGAATGGTTCTTCAGGTGATCTTGCCAGAAATCAAGCATGCAGTTGTAGTTAGCAAGATCATCTCAGGGCTGGAGCTCTAGCACAAATGGGCCTCTCTCCCTCTCCAAGTAGGCTCAGAATCCTCTACATTTGATCTCGCCAGCAGCATAGCTGGACTTCCTATGTGGTGATTCATGCTCGCCAAAACACAAGAGTAGAAGTTTCCAGGTCTTCTTAAGCCTTGGGTCCACATTCTGTTGGTTAGTTACACACCCAGCAAGTTACACACCCAATCCAGATTCAAGGCGAGGCACCTATACGAGAGTGGGAATAACGGAAAGTGTGACCTACCACAGCCCCTAGATCTGTCGTGACTTCCTCCCAGATATCCCATACCTACCCCCAATTCTCCTGGTATCTAAGGAAGCCAAGCTCTTGAAACTTCAAACGCCATCCTCGCTGCCACCATCTAGCTCCCCACTTTGCCAGATCACTCTTCTAGCCACCCCACACTTGGGGCTGACCCTGGTGTCTGCATGATCTCCTAATCACTCTGCCATGAAGATGCCCTTCACTCGCCCAGCTGTGTTTTGTGAAGTCCCCTGTGGTCACCACCTCAGCCACCTTCCTACATGTTCCCCTCAGAGGAGCTCCTCCACTCTGAACACCTGGGTCCCAGTGAATTGGAAGCCCCTGCCCCGGGGGGCAGCAGTGAGGACAAGGGTGGGTCACAGCCTCCAGATTCCAAGGATGGTGAGTGAGCCAGACTTTGGGAAATAAGCCCCAAACTTCATTTCTAATCCCCTAAGCCCAAGGGTGTCTTAGCCACCACAGGGGGTGGTAAGAGGGGGAGGAAGCTGTAAAGAGGGGAAGGGGGCTCTGTAGGATCCTTGTTCCTCCTTCTTGGTCCCTGGGAGGGTGTTTCTCCACACTTTCTTTGATGATGCCCTCCTGTCTTCACTGTGCCACCTGTCCTGCTTCCTCTGGCTACAGCAGACACCCCCATGACCCTTCCAAAAGGTGAGTGTCTCCCAGCTGCTAAATCCCACTAAATCCCTCCGAATGAACTCCGAATGAAAAAAGTCCTACACTGGGACCCCAGACCTCCTTGGGTGGAGTCTGGTGTACTTTCTGCCCCCACCCCACCCCAAGAGGGGTAGCACCCCTCTGGACTCTCAGAAATGAGATTGGAGGCCAGGCGCCATGGCTCATGCCTGTAATCCTAGCACTCTGGGAGCCCGAGATAGGTGGATTGCTTGAGCTCATGAGTTCAAGACGAGCCTGAGAAAAAGTGAGACCTCATGTCTAGTAAAATAGAAAAACTGATGCAAGAGGATCACTTGAGCCCAAGAGTTGGAGGTTGCTGTGAGCTATAATTCCACGGCACTCTACCCAGAGCAACAGCTTGAGACTCTGTCTCAAAAAAAAAAAAAAAAAAAGAATGAGATTGAACTTGGGGGTGGGTAGGGTCCACAGAACAAGATGCTGCATCCCCTGGAAAAGAGAAGATGTCCCCCCTGGAGCAGTATGAGCGAAAGGTAAGTTGGTCAGACCTGTGAGCTCCTGAGGAAGGAGGGTGCTGGGGTTTGGATTCCTTGTGCCGAAGGAAGAGGGGATGAGGGCATGGACTCTGAGAGTCTAGGAAAGAAGAAGGCTGCGAGGTGTGTTCTGGCGTCCCTGGGGAGGAGGCTGGGACCCAGACTCCTGGGTTGCTGACACCTCCTGCCCCCTCAGGTGAACGCATCTGTTCCGAGGGGTTTTCCTTTTCACTCATCGGAGATTCAGAGAGATGAGCTGGTAAGGGGAGGAATATCCCAGGTACCAGGGGGAAACATCAGAGGGCAGCAGCTAGGCCACGTGGGACCCTGGTGAGCTTCAAATATGCTCTCTGCCCCATCTCCTCTTCCTGAAGGCACCAGCCGGGACAGGCGTGTCTCGTGAGGCCGTGTCCGGTCTGCTGATCATGGGAGCAGGTGGGGCCTCCCTGATCGTCCTCTCCATGCTGCTCCTCCGCAGAAAGAAGCCCTACGGGGCCATCAGCCACGGAGTGGTGGAGGTGAGAAACTCCAAGACAGGGTTCCAGAGCCTGGGCATGGGTGGGCCGTGAGATCTGCAGGAGGTCCTGGCGCCCCACTATTCCTCCCCTGCCCACCTCACAGGTGGACCCTATGCTGAGCCTGGAGGAGCAGCAGCTCCGGGAGCTGCAACGGCATGGTTATGAGAACCCCACCTACCGCTTCCTGGAGGAAAGACCCTGAGTCCACCCCCTTCATGCCTCCAGCTGAGCCCAGACTTTCCCTCTTCCTGGAACCCCAGAACCCCAACTCCCAGCATAGGGTGGGGGAGGGACTCTTGCAAAGTTCATTTCACATCCTTTGTGAGGGGGCTGGAAATTCTTATTTCCCCTTTCCATTTCCAAATTCCATCCCTAAGGAGTCCCCAGATATTCCCAGCTGCCTCCCCACATGGGGCCTCCTCACCTTAATTTATTTTGTAAGTTAATTTATTCTTCCTTAAGGTGACCATCATCTTGGTCCTAGTGTCTGCTGTTTCCTGGAGTTCACCCTCCCACGTTGCCCCTACTAACTTCCCAATAAAGTCTTCTTCCCCACCAGGCCATCTGTGTTCTATGAGAGAATGAAAGAATTAGTGTGTAATCACAACTGTACTAGGGTGTCCATCCCTGCCCCGGCCTCCTTCGCCTCTTTAAGGCGGATGAAGGAGCTTTAAAGCTGGGCGGGGCCTGCCTGACGTGCTGGCGCGCGGGGAGTGAGGCCCAGAGGCTCTCTACACCGACCCAGGAGCTTTCCGTGGTGCTGAATGGGCCGTGAGTCCTAGACCTCCATCTGCTTGCTACCCGCATAGCCCCCAGGGAGGCTGGGCTCTGGCGAGTTTCCCCTGCTTTCTGCTGGCCCTCATACGCAACCACACACAGCATCCACTCCAACCTATGAGCCTTATGAGGGACTAGGAATCTTGAATGACCCTCCCCATTCTCCAAAGTCTTCATCCCTTCTGAGGGACTCTAGAGGAATCCTCTTGGGACATGAAAATTCCAGTCATGTGTCCCATAGTGGGATATGATATCTGCATGTGCCTGTTAGAATTTATATCCTCATGTCCCATTTTGTGACATGCTGGAGTTAGCCCTCTACATATGCTCTTACCGGTCTCAAGAGGGTGGTTATAAGGATTGATGATGATGGAGATGGTGGAGATGTTAGAATTGTGCCTGCCACTTAGCATATGTTTAATAAATTTTAAACCAGTCTGGGCACAGTGGCTTACGCCTGTAATCCTAGCACTCTGGAAGGCCGAGACGGGTGGATTGCCTGAGCTCATGAGTTCAAGAAGAGCCTGAACCAGAGTGAGACCCCATCCCTAAAAAAAAATAATAACTGAGCGTTGTGTCAAGCGCCTGTAGTCCCAGCTACTTGGGAGGCTGAGGCAAAAGAATCACTTGAGCCCAAGAGTTTGAGGTTGCTGTGAGCTATGATGCCCTAGCACTCTACCAAGGGTGACAAAGTGAGACTCTGTCTCAAAAATAATAATAATTTTTTAAAAACCATTATAGCAGAAAACACTTATGTAGTGTTTACCCTAGACCAGGTGCTCCTCGAAGGCTTTACATGCATTGGTGCACTTAATCATTACTTCCAGCCCATGGAATAGATACTGTGACTATCCCTATCTACAGTGGAAAATTGAAAGTTACATCACATGTCCAAGGTCACCTTCTAGGAAGGGTCAGAGGTAGGAGGAATTCAACCCAGGAATCTTGGCTCCATCACTCATAACCTTGGCTGCATTGCTAACCTGCTGTCTTTAGTAATTCAAGGCTGTCCCATATGGTGTTCAGATTGTGCGCTGCAATTTCCAGGTGATACCATTAGTTTACTAGGCATCGTAGATTTGCTGTTTTACCACAACGTCCCAGCAGAGGTCAGTAATGTGGTGTGTGTGTGTGTGTGTGTGTGTTGGTGTGTTGTGTTCAAATGTCAGTATATGGGACAACTTTTCTGACAAGACTTGGGGAAGGGAGCACCTACTTCTAATTCTCCCAAAGGACCTATGAGCTAGCAGTGTCTCTTCATAATGTATGCATGTAAATACAGGTCACGTATATTAAATATACCCCTGGTAGGTGTTAGGAGGAAGATGCTTTCATAATACAAGGTGACTGCACAGCCACAGCTTCTTTAGAGAACTCTGTTTGCAACATCATTCAGATACCGGTTATACTTGAGTTATCCTCAGATGAGCCTAGCAGAATTATATCACTAACATCGTTAGCAGGAAAAATGCTGCCTATGCGTTTTCACAGCCAACAGTGATCAACAGGCTAACAGTAGGTAAGATGCTCCAAGCAGGTGGGACAGGAACTGAAAGGCCATTTTGCTCAATATGGTCAGTATGTTCTTGCCTAATAAAGTTTACGTGTTCGTAGGAACACTTGAGTAAAACACTGTTACTGAAATTTCAGATGGAGGCTCGGCACCAGCCATATGCACC